>QFEQ01000205.1:0-22498 GCA_003316335.1 Hemileccinum impolitum
TCACCGAGTTGCAGGCACCAGAAGAGGTGGGTGGAATGAAGTGAATAGGACTAAGATAGGAGGGAATTACAGGAGAGGTTTATATATGATGAGCAACTACCTTAGGGCAGGTGTCTGAGTCCGAATTAGCTTTAGGGTAGGTAAAGATAAGAGGCGAAGAATGTTCTGGAAGGAAAGAAGAAAGACGGAGATGAACGTGAGAGAAGATAAAGGAACACGAGGCATGATGTCATTGATGACATCATAGGTCTAGCTTTGAGTCACGTGAAGATCCCATGATCATGTGCACTGAGTCATGTGATCTGGAAAGAGAAATCGACTAAGGTAAACAGTGCTCAGTGATGCAAGCATATGAGCGAAGAGTAAAAGTGAAAAATAGGGCGTACATGGCCTGAACTATAACACTACCCCCCATTCGTCAGATTCGAGGTCCAACCGCGAGTCTGCGAATTCAGTATAGGAGGGTCCAAAAGGAGAGAACAGGGAGATAAATTGTGTGTCAGAAATGCCCTGAATCGGACGAGGGGCGGAGGGATGAGAACGATGAAAGTCGTTAATTGCATCTTGCACATGCTGTAAGTTACTGGCCGGTTCCCAGGTGCGATCCACCTCATCCCATCCTTTCCAGTGGATGAGGTATTGTAGCTTTCCTCAAGAAAGTCTGCTGGTGGCGATGAAGTCTACCTCGTATTCTTCATGACGGTCTTCTGTGACTATGATAGCGTCGGGTTTAAATACGGGCTGGCCAGCCAGCAGGGCTTTATAAGGTTTTACTCGGGAAACATTAATGGTGGGATGGATGGAGATGGAGGAAGGGAGATGTAGGGTAATGGCGTTGGGGAGGACGGCAGTGATACGGTAGGGCCCGATGAATTTTTGTGTTAATTTACGTGCAGGATACGGGAGCGTGAGGTGGTTGGTGGATAACCAGACCAGGTCACCGATAGTATACGACAGAGCTGTGGAGTGTTTAGACTCTTGGTTCAAAACCATCTGGTCTCTGAATTTAGCGAGCGTAGTGGCGATTTCGTCATGGGACTTTGCCATGGTGGAAGCGAGTGACCCCCCAGGAGTCGTAGAGGAAGAAGGTTCTACTCCTTGTCGAGGATGATAATTATGTGTGACTTCAAAAGGGGTGGCACCAGTGGTGGTGGTCAGGGAGGAATTATGGACAAACTGCACCATCTTGAGCCAATCGCTCCAAGAGTCTTGTCGTTTTGCGACATAAGCTCTGAGGTATGCCAGTACCTCACGATTAATTCGTTCAGTTTGCCCGTCCATTTGAGGATGATATGCCGCCGACAGTTTTTGTTGGATCCCCAAGACTTTGCAAAGTTCTCTCATGAATTCCGACACGAATTGTGGTCCCCTGTCTGAGACAATAGTGTTAGGAAGTCCGTGTGTGCACCAAACATGGTCTCTAAATAAAAGTGCCAGATCGGCAGAAGAAGTAGTTTTCGTGCAGGGGAAAAGTGTTACAGTACCAGCTCGTACATCGCTATCTCTATCAGTTACCGGACTAACATTCTTTTATTGTATCGTTTACCTTAGCGGATATGGGCACACGCTAGACTCTGCCCCTATCCTTACCCTTGTCCCCAATTGGATCTTCCCACGGTTATCTCCATTGATCGGGATGATCTAGATCTCTGCCACGATCCAATCTACGATAAGGTTTGGCATACACCTTCTCTTCTATTCCATTCCCATGCATGTGTACGCCTCACCCCTAGTTAATCTCTGCTTTACCTTACTGCAGCCATGCTTCCTACCACACCGCATGTTATCCGCATGGACTACACCCTTTAGGTAGTACCCTCTACCCTAGTCACTCATAACATAGTCACTGTCACTACCATAATCTCTATATAAGCCCTAGGGACTACAATGGAGGATCCCTATCCTTTCATTGTGGTCTTTGGGGGATCACCCTTTGTTCTAAAGGCACTAGCCCGCCTACGTATAAGTGGCTCCGCTCTCATCATCGCACGATCGCCCCTCTGCTGAGTTCCTCAGGCATTGACAACACCTCTCGTACCTTGTAACCGTCGCAACCTCAGTATAGGCATCAGCCTTCCTGCCAAGAGTCAGGATTGCACCATGTTCTAGTCTTCCGTCCCAGATGCCTATAACACATATTAGCAAAGATCTTGTTCATCATGGTTTGGAAAGTGGCTGGTGAATTAGTCATGCTGAAGTATATGATGAGGGGTTTGTAGGCTCCTCAAAAGCATACAAAGGCTGCCTTCCATTTGTCTCCTTCTTTGATGCAGATGTTGTTGTATCCAGTATGCATATCCATCTTCATAAAGAGCTTAGCTTCTTGGAGTTTATTGACTAGTTGCAATATCAGGGGTAACAGATAGTTATTCTTGATGGTGTGTTCATTCAGATATTTGTAATCTGTTACCATCTGTTTCTTCCCTTCCTTCTTTGGAATAAAGAAGATTGGCGATGTCTGGGGGGATTTTGATGGACAAATATATCCCTTCCTGAGTTGTTTATCCAGATAGGCTGTTACTTCTTCTCGTTCTTCATGTGATAAGGGTATATTTTGCCCTTTCTTCAGCACAAAGCTTTCCTTTAAGTTGATGGCATGATCCTATGGTTTCCTTATGGGCATTCATTCTGACTCCTTGTCCAAGAACACATGGAGGTAGTTGTGAAATTGTGGTGGTATGATTTCCTCCATGGTTTTTAGGACTTTTGGCTTTTCGCTCGTTGCATTTTGTATGTGGTGCACTTTCCATATGTGCACCTGTTCTTCTCTCACCATCTTCCTCACAAAGGAGGTCTTGTCCTGCAAGGTTTGGCAGTTCTGCAGATATCTTTCCATTTTCACTATCCCCTTTGCCCAATTGATGTCAGGGTTGTGCTTCTTTAGCCATGTGTACCACAGCACCATTTGGTTTTTGCCGAGGTCTGTGATTTTGGCCAAGATCTTTTCTTGATACCCTTGGAACTCCATGATGAGTTCTGCTGTATGGATTATCTGCCCTGCAGAGTTTAGTGTCCCATCCATGTTGTATACTGTGATGGGATGTCATAATGGTCATAATGGCAGGTGGTATTCTTCTGCCCATTTCCTATCAAGGAATATTTCATTGGCACCACTATCCAGTAGCATTGTGATTTCATGGTATTGGGATTTTCTGAGTGATGAGATCTTTATCTCCATCTGGATTTCCCTATCTGGATTGGCAGTGTGAATGCATACTCCTCCTGTAGATCTGAATCCATCTTCATTTCTTTTTGTTGCAGGAAGTTCCTTTACTTCTACTAGCGTTGGATTGTCAATCTTTTTGACAATGAGCTGTGCAACTCAATCACCCAGGGAGATGATGAAGTCGTGTTCAGAATGGTTAAATAGGATGATGCCCAAGGTTCCTCAGTAGTCAGCATCTATAACTCCAGCATGGATATTTATCTGATGTTTGGCCACAAGCCCAGATCTTGGGGCAATGCATCTATACATTCCTTCTGGTAGTGCTATGGCTATATCCATCAGGACTAGATTTTGTCCTCATGCTGGTATGATCTGTGCTTCTGAGGTGTACAGGTCATATCCTGCTGCTCCTTCTGATCCTTTCTTTGGCATCTTTGCTGTTTTGGTCTTTAGTTGAACCAGTAGATAAGTGACTGATTTGATTTCTTCATTTTTTTGTGTCTTTAAGGGAGAATGAAGCACAGATGTTATGTCCCTGCCACACTCTTCTTGAGCCACTCCCTGACTTATATCTGATTCACAATCACTGTTAGTACAAATATCACTATCATCAAAGCCCGACTCATCAGTGTCCTCAACAGTTAAGTTAGTGAAATGATTCCTTGAAGTGAACTGAGATCCCTGGTTACTTAGTTTGCTTTGCCTTTTTCTGACTGCTCTTTGTCATGGCATTCCTTTAGGTCCCAGAAATGGGCCTTAGCTTCTTTGTATCCCATCTCTCTTATAGGGTCCATGGGGTCCATGGTGTTGGTGGTGTTACATGTGTGTGTATCTGTCACCCTTGTGCTCCAATATCAGCAGCTGTCTTTATGTCCTCCTCCCAGGAAGTGGCACTCTTTGCATTCCTTCCGCGGTTGACCACAATACTTTGATATGTGTTTGCCTGATCTGCAATTATAGCAGTTCTGGCCTTTTGTTCCCCCTTGTGTCTGTGTCATGTTGACTTTGCAGGGTTCTTTGCATTCCTCTTTGGTTCTGCAGTTGAATGCCTTAAGTGCATCCAGCTGTTGCCTGATCTCGAGCACTTCTTTAAGGGTGTCATCGATATTTGATTTTCGACAACCTTTGAAGAGTTTGGCCCATATCTCTTTTGAGATGCCATTCTCTATGTTGTTGACCCTGGCTACATCTCTGAGGTTTGCCCTTTCATTTAGAGCTCTCTATTGACTAATATATCCTTTGATGGATAACTGCTTTGGTGAGTCCCTTTCACCTTGTCTGAAGGAGTGGAGGTGCATCATGGCCCAGTCTGCTTGGTTGACTGGCTGGAATAGCCCTTCTATCTCCAATTATATGTCCTGAATGGTTTTCACGGTTGACATCCTGCTACTCATCCGATTTAGTTCAACTTCCACAAAATAGAACCCTTATTGTCCTTGTAGCCTAGAGAGGATTCTGAACCATATTTGTTCAATGTTCCAGCTCTGGATTCCATTCTTCCTATTTTGGAAGTGCTGGGGGTTTGCTTTTAACCAAGCCTTCATCTTGATCCACCATTCTTCGAATTTTCCTAGGGATCCATTGTATGTCCCGGGGTCTGCAAATATCTCCACTTTGGAGCCCATTGACACTGTTGTGGAGTAATCCTCCTCATCTTCTTCATTGAGATCAAAGATCTCTTCTCCATCTGCATCTAGATGGATTAGCTTCTCTCACTGCTTTCCTTTTGAATCTCCCTATTGCATAAGTCTGACCAGCTCTCTTGTTCGCTGATCCACTTGTTGGGATTGTTCCTTTGCAGTGGCAAGCTGCTCATTTGCCCATAGTAATGCATCTGTTAATGACACCTTCTCTTGTTCAACTTGCTGTAGTCACATGGAATGAGAGTCCAACATGGCCTGTATGTTGGCCATCATCTCCTGCCATGTGGTCTGAGCACCTCCCGACATCCCTTTAGATATCTTGGATGTAGTTTTCGGTTATGCCTACAATTATGGCTACAGCTGGTCCCCAAGGTGTTTCGTTCTCTTTGGGTTCATCCCAACCAGATAGATCTTATGGAGCACTAAAGTACTTGTTTGCTTCTTTGTCGAAATCAATGCTCTTGGTGTCTTTATAAAGACCTTCTTTCATAGTACAGAGGACAAAGCTTCCTATCTTGATCTTTCAAGGATGTCTTGGAAATATATGATATAATGTTGTGGTGTAAAGGAGTATGATGGTTGCAAGGATTCCATAAAGGGCTTGTACCCAATCTTCCATGCACTAAAACTTCAGCTTCTTTGCTGTCCTATACTGCAGTGGCTTCTTAAGCCCTTTCCTCACTCTCAGTGAGGATGGTTCAAGCCTGATTTGACTGATCGTCTGAGTCAAAGTCATCTCCTTCCTTTCGTATTTGGTTACCCTCTGATAAACCTTCTTTTGCCTTGGCTTCTTTAGCTTCGGCTCATAGATCTCCCCTTCTACTAACCCTTCTAAGTCCTCGAGTCTGATGTACGGTGGGGGAGTTCTGAGGTGTTGAGGTGTACTGTTGATATCCCAACTGTCATTGGGATTGAACAATGGGAAATGAGAGTGTTCTCTCAACAAAGGGATTTGCAGAAGACCCATAGTGATTGCTTGGTAAATTTCTTCTTGGTGGACTAACATCCTGTGAAAAGACTCTTGCAAGTTGCCTAGAGCTAAGCTCAGAGTCTCAAGCTGCAATAGCAGAAGTTGCTTCCGTTCTTGGGAGGTTAACTTGTTCTGTGGCTGAAGAGTGAACACTTAGTTCACTGTGGCATAAGTAGTGTCCCAATATGAGATAGTAACATCCAATCCTACTTGTGGATGGGGTCCAGTGATCACAGAACCTTGTCATTGTCATTATCATATGTGTGTCCCAGGTCAGATTCGTTGTCAATAGGGGATGAAACTAAGAAAAGTTCTAATGAAACAACCCTGATGCTTATACTCCCAAGGGAGACATATTCAGGACTATTCCACCAGAGGGGAATGGGAATGGATAGGATAACTGGGTTTGAGTGGAACTCAAGGCCTGATTCACAGGGGAAAGACCAAAAGAACTTTTCTGGGGTTCTCTGGTCATTAATTCTGGTCCTTATATACTGTTACAGTATTTGTACATATTATGGTCCTGGTCTGTGTGCATGAGGCTATGCTGTGACTCATGTCAAGTCATAGTGACTCTACATGCAAAGGGCTTAACTGTTATAGTTCGGGCACGCGTACACCCTATTTTTACTTTTTATCTTTTGCTTATATGCTTGCATCACTGAGCAACGTTTACTTAGTCGATTTCTCCTTCCAAAGTCACGTGACCTAGTGCATGTGACCGCGGGAACATTCACGTGACTTGAGACCAGACCTATGATGTCATCAATGACATCATACCTTGTGTTTCCTTATCTTTTCACATGTTTATTTCCGTCATTCTTCTTTTGTTCCAGAACATTCTTCGTCCTCTTATCTTTACCTACCCTAAAGCTAATTTGGACTCAGACACCTGCCCTAAGGTAGTCGCTCATCATATATAAACCTCACCTGTAATTCCCTCTTACCTTAGTCCTATTCACTTCATTCCACCCACCTCTTCTGGTGCCTGCAACTCAGTGATACTGCTCCTCTCTCCTCTTGCCAGCCTAGCCCTCTGCAAAGGGGCCACTTTATGTTATATCAAATCATCTCCGTCACGGTGCCCATCTTCGATCTCATTCTCATCGATCTTGTTGACGTTGACACATTGTCTCACCATCTCCTTGTATCAGTGTTTCTGGTCGAACTCGTTGTCGTTGCAGTCCCGCAACATTAACCATATAAAGATCAGCCCTCTGCCCAATATCCAATAGATGCTGCACACACAGCCATGAATATGAAATGAAGCTGTGTGCCAAGGAAAGTGAGTCATGATGACTCTCATATTTCAAATAAGAAGTGTAGCACAGCATGGAAATTAATAGAAGGCTATACATACTAAAAGGGTATAGCCCTAGAACCTGGGTTCAGGGTTGGAACATTGAAGTAGAAGTGACAAGTCCATTGTATGTCTTGAGATGAAAAGACCGTGTGTGATTGGTTGGAGATTGTTGAATGGCGGATATGTTGGTCTAGCCCCATTTCTACATACATTAGTATAGTTTATCCTACATTACCATAATAGGTATATTTGTAAGGTATATAAGATTAGAACTCAGTGTCTGAGTTCCAATAGACTCTTGACTTCATACATTCATCATTGCTCACCAGCACACATCAACCTTAAACCACCCTCTATAAAGTAAGTGGTTACACCGCCTCTGTAGCATAGTGTTTTCAACAGAGATTAGATTAGTCACATGACCTGATAAGATAAGATATCTTGTAGAGTGCTCTGGGAGTTGAGCCGTGGTTGTTGCTAACCTAGGCGATGAGCATGTACGTTGTGAGTCAAGCTGTTTCAGTGATGGTGTTGAGGATGAGAATGAGGTGTGCAAGAGGGAGGTAGATGGTTGTGATACAAAGCATAGACAAGCCTCTTTGCAGAGGGTGAGGCTGATAGAGGAGAGAAGAGCAGTACTCAGAAGCAGAGGGCTCCTACTGAAGGAGGGAATGCAAATGAATAGGACTAAAGTATGAGGGAATTACAGGGAGGGTTTATATAGTATGAGCAAGTACTTTAGGGCAGGATTCTGAGTAGGGCAAGCATGAGAGAAAGAATGTTCTGGAATAATGAAGAAGGAGCAGTGATAACCATGAGAGAAAAATAAGAACCATGAGGTATGACATTACTGATGATGTCATAGGTCTAGCCTCAGGTCAGGTGCCAGTTCCCTCAGTCACATGCTCTGGTCATGTGACTTTAAAAAGAAAGAAATGATAAGGTAGAATGGTGCTCAGTGATGCATAGCATATGAGTGAAAGGAAGAAAAATAAAATAGGGAGCATATGTGGGACCAAACTATAACAAGGATACATTGGATGTAACGAAGGGTTTATATAAGTTGAACATGAGAAGAATGACTAATCAGATGGAACATGAAGGAAGGAAGAAGAATGATTAGTTATGAAACTGATGATGTCATATGGAACATTGTAGAACATTGTGGAACAAAGAAAGGTAAGCAAGAATGACTAACAATATGGTCATATCAGAAGGTAAGTAATCAAGATGACAAGAAAGGAAGATAAGCATGATACTTAGCCATTCTAATGTGCTAAGTGAAGTGTTCAGCAGGGAAGATGCTGTACATGTTGTAGTAGGGTCATTCCCCATCTGAAGGAGTCAAGGACAAAGGAAAAAGTGTACTTATGGAAGCAAATTGTAATAGATACTATGATTTTTAATCAATGACATATACAATAGAAAGTATCAGAACAGCTTACCATCAAAGTATTAGACATATTATGAGGTATTTGAGCAGGATGACTGGGAAAATGGTGAGATAGTGAAGAGCCAAGTGTTCTCTGATCACGTTCAGATTGGTGAGCAACATCCCTGGTATGTTCAGGAGTAGTAGGAGGTGAGACCCTAATATTTGAAAATCAATAAAACTATCTAAAGCAAAAAAGAATTAAGAATATAAATATATATTTAAGCACCAGACAAATAAAGGATGAAAAGAAAGGTAAAGTTGGGATGCACCTGAATAATCCTCCTACTTTTCTTAAAGCCAGATATTATTAAATGCAACTAGGACACAGAGAATGACAGAGCAAAAGGTGAAACAGCTTGACTCACAACATACATGCTCATTGCCTAGGTTAGTGACACCCACGGCTCAACTCCCAGAGCACTCTACAAGATATCTTATCTTATTGGGTCACGTAACCTAATCTAAGCTCCAACCAATCACACATGGCCTTTTCATCTCAAGATATACAATGGACTTGTCATTCACTTTCAATGATCCAACCCTGAACCCAGGTTCTAGGGCTATACTCTTTTAGTACACACAGCCTTCTTTTAATTTCCATGCTGTGCTATGCTTCTTATTTGCAATATGGAGTCACTATGACTCACTTCTCTTGGCACACAGCTTCATTTCATATTCATGGCTGTGTGCATAGCATATATTTGATATTGGGCAGAGGGTTGACCTTTATATGGTTAAACCCTTCACATACAGAGTCACTATGACTTGACATGAGTCACAGCATAGCCTCACGCACACAGACCAGGACCATAATATGTACAAACACTGTAATAGTATATAAGAACCAGAATTAGTGGCTAGAGAACCCCAGAAAAGTTCTCTTGGTCTTTTCCCTATGAATCAGGCTTTGAGTTCTACTCAAACCCAGTTACCTTCTCCATTCCCATTTCCCTCTGGTGGAATAGTCCTGAATTTGTCTCCCTTGGGAGTATAAGCATCAGGGTTGTTTCAAAAGGTAGAACACCCAAGACCAAGATGAATGGTAATGCAAGAAGGATGACCAAGTCAAGAACTTCAAGCCCTCCCAATCTAGTCTTTACTCTGTAGTGCTATCAGAGGTCCCAGCCAAAAGAAGGCCTTAGCAACCAGTGAACACACAGAGTTGAATCTGTGAAGCCAGGTAGTAGAGACTTGACCAAACACTTCACTGTGGCAAGATTTTCACACTGGCTTCAGAATCACAGAAGAACTATTGATACAACACAACCAAAAAAAACCTTCCTTTTAGTTACTCTGAGTATATCTCTTGATTAGATGACCATTTGGACAGTCAGAGCCTCTGTTCCCTCAGATTTGCTCTTATGTGAGCAATACACTCCCTTAGGGAAACTTTAAGAATGGGTCTGGTGCACTTACTGTTATAGTTCGGTTCCTTGTATGCTCCCTATTTTTATTCTTTATCTTCACTCATATGCTACACATCCTTGAGCATCATTTTATCTTAACACTTCTTTCTTTCCAAAGTCATGTGACCAGTGCATGTGACCGCAGAAACTAGCACATGACCTGAGGCTAGATCTATGACATCATCAATAATATCATATCTCATGGTTCTTATCTTTCTCTCACAGTTATTACTGTTTCTTCTTCATCCTTCCAGAATATTCTTTCTCTCATGCTTACCCTAAACTATTTCATACTCAGAGCCCTGCCCTAAAGTACTCATCCATACTATATAAACCCTCCCTATAATTCCCTCATACTTTAGTCCTATTCATTTGCATTTCCTTCTCCTGTAGGGGTCCTTTGCTCTCGAGTACTGCTCCCCTCTTCTCTACCAGCCTTGCCCTCTGTAAAGGGGCTCATGGATGCTTTGTCTTGCCACCATCTATCTTCCACTCACCTGCCTCGTCATTGTCATTGATGTGCTCACCGACATCATCAACTGTCATCTACTTGTCACCATTTTCCTTGTCAAACCAACCATAGAGCAATATGGTTTCACTTGAATAGGACTATCTAAAGGCCGAACCACTACATTCCTCCCTCTTCTTTTATGAGTTAGACTAAGTGGCTCGAATGAATTGAAGTCCAGAGAGAGGCAGCCACACTTGCCTTCTACCATCTCAATGTCTGCCCTCGCACACAATCTATTGACCCCAATGACACTACTCCTGAGCCTGATGGGACCAACAGCCTTTTCTTAAGGTAAAAGAAAATCTGTACCTGCTATGTGTATGAACAAGACCCTCATTATCTCCATTCTGACTACCACTGTCTTTGGGATCTCGGTGCCCCAAATCACTCTGTCCTCCACCCTCACACCACCCTCCGACCCAACCAATGTTACCTCTGAAGACCATCCTCAGAGACCATTTAGAAGATAGTGGTCAGTAAGGATGTCTGACATGCAAGACATACTCAATGCCATCAACAGCTTGGTTATGTTAATGACCCAACAAGCAAGACCAAATGTATACAAGGCTTTCACTGAACCCAAGACCTGGGACAGCGATTGTAAGACTTACTATAACTGGTGGGTCCGACTGGTCACATGGGTTGAGTGCCAAACCAGTCTTGATGACAAACAAAAGGCGGCTGCCACCTACATGTGGCTTATGGGATGAGCAGCTGACTTCGCTCGCATCCAACTGGCTCACTACAATAAGTTAGAAGGACAACAAACAACTGTTGCCAGCAGGGCCACTGTTTGGCCCAACTGGGAACAAGTTAAAGCAGATATTGAGGCTTACTTCCGCATTAATGTTCTTAAAGAGGAAGCATATAGGCTGCTTACAGCCTTTAAACAAGAGCAACTCCCTATCAAAGTATTTATGCAACAGTTTGATATTCGGTGACTCAACGCTGTGGTGGATGATGTGTACGCTCTCCATCTATATAAAGAAAATATTGACTACAATATCTACCTCCAACTTTCTCTTCAAGACCCACCACTTAAAGACAATCTGGCCATCTGGAAGAAGCACGCCATTGCCGTCGGCAAAACCTTCAACTGGATGCAATTAGAAAGGTTGAAAAATATTGTTCCCACTTCTATGAAACCTGAACCTCCACAGTTCACTGCTGTCAGAACACAGCCCAGTCAAGATGCCCCTATGCAAGACGTTCATGCTGTCCAAGGACCTGACACATGTACTTGCTACAATTGCAATGAACAAGGTCACATTTCCCGCAATTGTAAAAAGCCAAGATGTAGTTGCAGTCGTGGGCAATTAACCTTCGACCTGCTTATGGGAAGAACCTCTTATACCCTATCTTGTTTCCAGAATCGCGAGATACCACTTGCCCCCACCATGGCCATTACCTCAGTTGTGGCCTCCTCCTTCTCCTCCTTCTCAACACCAGATCTGCCTGCCTGGCAAAATGAAGAAGCACAAGCATATTACTTTGACTTGTTTAAAGTCAAGGCATGGCAATTAGCCACAGAAGGTTTGAAGGAAAAAGGCAAGGCTGAATGACCCAGGAAGGTGTTCATTCAGTAAAGGACCTAAATTTTGTTTCTTCTTTACCATTCTCATCCACTTCTTCTTCCCCTTATGTTAACCCTTTTCCATTTTGTCTGTTGAAGAGGAGATGGACAGTGACAAGGTTGAGGATTCGTCATTGAACAATTTCATAACATCACCACATATCCATGATATAGCCCCAAGGGCTGAAGGGAAAAGTGAAGCTGGTTCTTATGATAGTTCTGAAAAGGCATCCCATTTGGGCATGGCACCAGAAGTAAAAAATAGTGTGCTTAATTCCTTGTTAATGGACAAGAAAACTTGCATTTCCTCTTATAAATCCTCCCACATTTCCTTTTCTCACCATGAACCAAATCCCTCTCAAGGAGGAGAGTTCAACATTGGTACTGATGTTTTCTTCCAGAAAAATCAAAAATGGGTCCATTAAACCATAGTATCCCTTCTAGATTTGGGGGCCATGCAAACTTTTGTTGAGAAAGATTGGATTCGTAAAAATGGTATGGAAACCAAACTGTTATCAAAACCAATGCATGTCACTAACATGGATGAATCTGCCTCTAAACATGGTTGCATTTCACACTATGTTTCTTTCATATTATCCTATGATGGACACTCTGAGGCAGTTGAAGCTCTAGTAGCAACCCTCAGATCTCACAAAATTATTTTAGGTTACAATCGGCTTCATCGTCATAATCCACTTATTGATTGGGTGGAAAAGAAAATAATGTTTAACAGATGTACAAAAAACTGCCACATGCAAAATTCAGTGCAACTAGTCAACCACTTATGGAAGATCCTAAACATATGAGTATTTGAAGAGGGTCTGGCTGACAAAGTTCCACCTCAATATCATTCCTTTTTAGATGTCTTCAGCAAAAACAAGTCACAATGCATGCCCATATGCAAACCTTGAGACCACACCATCGATCTAAAATCCAACTTCATACCAAAAAAAGGATGTGTCATTCCATTATTAGAAGCTAAAATTGAGGAAGTTTGAAACTTCATCAAAACTGAACAAGACAAAGGATATATTCACCCTTCTAAATCTCCTCAAACTGCACCTGTATTTTTTATCCCAAATAAAACCGGCAAAAAGTGACTTGTCATGGACTATTATTATTTAAATGAGGGTACAATAACAAACTCATATCCTCTTCCTCTTATTTCCTCCTTGGTGGACCATCTAAAGGGTGCTGACAAGTTCACCTGTCTTGATCTTCAATGGGGCTACGATAATGTTTGTATTAAAGAAGGTGATGAATGGAAGACATCCTTCATTACCCCACTAGGTGCTTATGAGCCAGTGATAATGTATTTTGGCATGACTAATTCCCCTTCAACATTCCAACAGATGATGAACAATATTTTCAACAACATGTACACTGTTGTTATCATTTATCTCAACGACATGTGTATCTTCAACAAAAAGAAAACCGACAAAGAGCACTGAGATCATGAAGGAGGTATTAATGCACTTGCACGAAAATGATTTATATGCCAAACCAGAGAAATGTGTATTTAATGCTGATGACATAGATTTCTTGGATATGCACATCTCAAAGGATGGCATTGCTATGCAAAGCAAGAAAGTTGACACCATCCTGGAATGGCCCGCACTGACTAAATTAAAACAACTCCAATCTTTTCTGGGATTATGTAACTATTATAGATGCTTCATAGATGGCTTCAGCCAAATCACACAACCTCTTAACAACCTCACAAAGAAAGGTGTTGCTTACACCTGGGGTGAAGCTCAGCAAACTGCCTTCGATACCCTGAAAAAACAGTTCACAGAAGCCCCTTTATTAGCCCCCTCCTGCCCTATGGGCCTCAAAACTGATGCCAGTGATATCACTACAGGCACCATTCTTTCGGTCCAAGGCACTGATAATCTCTGGCGTCCTTGCACCTTTCTCTCTCATTCCCTCTCTCCTACTGAGTGTAACTACTCAGTTTACAACAAAGAACTCCTTGCTATCATTCACATGCTAGAGGAGTGGTGCCACTATTTAGTCGGTCTCACCTTGTTTGAAATCTGGACTAACCACAAAAATTTGGAGTACTGGAAAAAGCTGCAGACGCTATTGGGCTGTCAGGCTTGTTGGCATGAACTGCTACAAGAATTCTCCTACATGTTAATTTATAAGCCTAGCAACACAAACGGACATGCTAATGCTCTCTCTCATTGCCCTGATCATGGTGATGCCATTGATAATTTAAATAAAAACATCATCGTCTTTCTTCCCTCATCCATCCTCTGTTCTGCCAACCTCACTATTCCAGGCACCCTTAATTCCTCTGATGCCTGTTTACCCTCCAAGGGTTCCCCTTCTGCCACTGGTTTTGACCTCTATTCCTCCACCACCACTACTATTCCCCCTCATGACCAGCTCCTCATCCCGACCTCTGTATCTATTCAACTTCCTATCGGTACTTATGGCAGAATCACACCATGCTCAGGCCTTGCCCTCAAGCATAAAATCGACATCATGGCAGGAGCCATTGACACTGATTATAGGGGAGAAATAGGCATGATTCTGTTCAACCACTCGGACATTCCTTTCTCCATTTCTAAACATGATCATATTGCACAACTAATTATTGAAAAAATAGAAAACCCAACCTTAACAGAAACAACAACTCTAGAAGAGTCACAACATAACAATAAAGGCTTTGGCTCCACTGGAGTACAAGCCATTTCATCTACCTCTATCATGTCAAACTTCAAAACTAAATTATGCACAGAATCAGAATGAATGAATTTGGATGCTATTGATAGCTATGAATACTATTCAATGGACAGGTTATTCAGAAATTCTAACAGCATTGTCTTTGTGCCCCTTTCCCTATGAAATGAACTTATTTCTCTCTTTCATGATTCACCAGTCGCAGGTCACCCTGGCCATGATTGCACCATTGCTTCAATCAAAAAGTTTTATTGGTGACCAGGCGCTGCCCAAGATATTTCAAATTATATTTCCCACTGCCAGGTGTGCTCCCTCATGAAGGGATTGTCAAAGCCACCAGCAGGAAAACTTTTACCCTTATCTATTCCCTCTCATCCTTGGACTGACATTTCTGTTGACTTCATTATGGGCTTTCCTTTGTTGAAAGGATATGATGCCATAGGTGTTGTAGTGGACCACTTTTCAAAAGAATTTGTGCTCTTCCCTTGTAACAAAACCACTTCCTCTTCAGACTTAGCCATTCTATTTAGGGATCACATATGGTGCACCCACAGACTACCTAACTCTATTGTTTCAGACAGAGGACCACAGTTCATTTCTGAGTTTACTCATGAACTGTGCAAGGTGCTTAGAATTCAGCAAAAGCTACGGTGTACCATCCACAAACGGATGGGCAAACAGAATGTGTCAATCGAGAGGTATTGGCCTACCTCAGAGCCTATGTTGCTAAAGAACAGGATTCTTGGGCCTTCTGGCTAAAGATGGCACAATTCATCCATAACACATTGCTTACCATGGCCACCAGCACCTCTCCTTTTGAAGTTATACATAATTATTCACCATGACTGGGGGTTGAGCCTCTATGTTCCTCTATGGCTCCTAGTGGGTTATTTGTCTCTTTTTTGGGCCGGGCCCACGACGATATTGCCACTACCTTAACTAAAACTCAGGATCAGATGTCCCATGCACAAGAATCCAAACATTCTCTCGCTCTCTCTTATTCTATTGGCAACATGATCTGGCTCTCAACCAACCATCTATCACTTCCCTACCCTGCTTGTAAATTAACACAAAAATATATCAGGCCATACTGTATCACAGCTGTCCTCTCTAACACCATCACCCTCCATCACCCTTCCTCCATCTCCATCCATCCTATGGTTAACATTTTCCACATAAAACCCTATAAAGCCCCGTTGGCTGGCCAACCCATATTTAAACCAGACCCTATCACCATGACTGAAGATTGTCATGAAGAATACGAAGTTGATTTCATCACCGCCTCTCATCTTCATTGCAGAAAACTACAATACCTCATCTATTGGAAAGGATGGGATGAGGTGGATCACACCTGGGAACCTGTAGCTAATTTAAAACATGCACAGGACTGTTATAGTTTGGTTCCTCATATGCTCCCTATTTTATTTTTCTTACTTTCGCTCATATGCCACACATTACTGAGTACCATTTTACCTTAACATTTCTTTCTTTCTAAAGTCACATGACCTGAGGCTAGATTTATGACATCATCAACAATGTCATACCTCATGGTCCTTATCTTTCTCTCACGGTTATTACCATTTCTTCTTCATCATTCCAGAACATTCTTTCTCTCATATCTACCCTAAACTATTTTGCACTCAGAGCCCTGCCCTAAAGTACTCATCCATACTATATAAACCCTCCCTGTAATTCCCTCGTACTTTAGTCCTATTCATTTGCATTCCCTCCTCCAGTAGGGGCCCTTTGCTCTTAAGTACTGCTCCCCTCTTCTCTACCAGCCTTACCCTCTGTAAAGGGGCTTGTGGATGCTTCATCTTGCCACCATCTATCTTTCACTCACCCACCTCATCATCATCATCAACATGCTCACCAACATTATCAACTGTCATCTACTTGTCGCTGTTTTCCTTATTGAACCAACCATAGAGCAATACAGTTTCACTTACTGGCTTTAAAAATCATTTTTCACTTAAGTTTGGGTTAGAAATGTGAAATAGAATTAAACTTACCAAATAAATTGCCAAAGATCAAAACTGTTGTGGGCTGCAACAACGGACTCCACGAGGAATACTGAAACAAGTAGGCAACAAGAGATGGTGTCGATGTCAACAAGAAGGACAAGGATTAAGTTGAAAATAGGAACAGTGATGGCAACAATGCAATAGAGCATACACAGAGCCCCTTGACAGAGGGCGAGGCTGGTGAAGAGAAGAGGAGTGGTATCACTGAGTTGCAGGCACTGGTTAACAGTGGGTGGAACAAAGTGAATAGGACTAAAGTACAAGGGAATTATAGGGAGGGTTTATATAGTAAGGACTGAGTACTTTAGGGCAAGTATCTGAGTTGGAATTAGGTTAAGGGCAGGCAAAGATAAGGATGAGGAATGTTCTGGAATAAAGAAGTGAATGGAGATGAATGTGAGAACAAAGATAAGGAACATGAGGCATGACATCATCAATGATGTTATGGATCTAGCCTCAAGTCAGGTGAACATTCCCATGGTCACATGTGCTAGTCATGTGACTTTGGAAAGAGAAATTCAACTAAGGTAAATGATGCTCAGTGATGCTAGGCATATGAGTGAAGAGTAAGAAATAAAATAGGGGTGTACGTGTGCCCAAACTATAACACTACCCCCCATTCGCCAGATTCAAGGTCTAACCGTGAGTCTGTGAATTTGGTATAGGAGGGGTCAAACAGAGAGAAAAGGGAGAGAAATTGTGTGTTGGAGATGCCCTGAATAGGATAAGGGGTGGAAGGATGTGAACAGTGGAAGTCATTGATAGTGTCCTGCATGTGTTTTAAATTACTAGCTGGTTCCCAGGTGCAATCCACCTCATCCCATCCTTTCCAATGGATGAGGTATTGTAGTTTTCCTTGTGAAAGTCTACTGGTGGCAATGAAATCAACCTTGTATTCTTCATGACAGTCCTCTGTGACCGTGATGGCGTCTGGTTTAAATATGGGCTGGCCAGCCAGTGGGGCTTTATAAGGCTTTACATGAGAAACATTAACTGTAGGATGGATGAAGATGGAGGAAGGGAGGTAGAGCATGATGGCATTAGGAAGTACGGCTGTGATATGATATGGACTGATGAACTTTTGTGTTAATTTACATGTGGGGTACGGGAGAGTGAGGTGGTCGGTGGATAACCAGACCAGGTCACTGATGGCATAATGAGGAGCGGGCAAACATCTAGACTCTTGGTTTTGAACCATCCGGTCTCTGGATTTAGCAAGTGTGGTGGCAATTTTGTCATGCAATTTTGCCATGGATGAAGCAAGTGACCCACAAGGGGTGGTAGAGGAAGAGGGTTCAACCCTTAGATGTGGTTGATAATTATGTGTTACTTGGAAAGGGGTAGTGCCAGTGGCAGTAGTGAGGGAAGAGTTGTGCACGAATTGCGCCATTTTGAGCCATTCACTCCAAGAGTCTTCACATTTTGCAATGTATGCTCTAAGGTATGCCAATACTTCGCAATTGATTTGTTTCATTTGTCCATCCATTTGCAGATGGTATGCTGTTAACAACTTCTGTTGGATCCCTAGAACCTTGCAGAGTTCTTTGGTAAACTCCAACATGAATTGTGGTCCCCTATCTGAGACAATAATGTTAGGAAGTCTGTGGGCACACCACACATGATCTCTAAAGAAAAGTACCAAGTCAGCTGAAGAAGTGGTTTTAGTGCATGGAAATAAAATGATTTCTTTTGAAAAACAATCAACTATGATGCCGATGGCATCGTACCCTTTGGAGGTGGGAAATCCTGTAATGAAATCAATAGATATGTCTGCCCGAGGGCCAGAAGGAATAGGAAGCAGTAATAATTTTCCTGCCAGTGGCTTTGATGATTCCTTTGTGAGGGAGCACACCTGGCAGTGTTCGATGTATAAGGTGATGTCTTTGGCTGTGCTGGACCACCAATAAAATTGTTTAATGGCACTAATGGTATGGTCTCAACCAGGGTGGCCTGCCATGGGAGAATTATGAAAAAGGGAAATAAGTTCGTTGTGAAGCAAAGGTGGCACAAAAACTATGCTGTTTAAAGATCTAAGGAGTTTGTCCTGAGCATAATACTCATATTCATTAATGGTGTCAATGCCTAGTTGTTCTGATTCTGTCATTAGCTTTGTTTCGAAATTAGGAGATAATGAAGTGGAAGTTATTGCCTTGACTCCTGTGGAGCCAAAACCTTTGTCATCTCATTCTGATTCCTCTAGTGTCTTTTCTTCCATGAGTGTTGGGTTTTCTATTTTTTCGATAATCAGTTGTGCAATTCAGTCATGTTTAGATATATGAAACAGTGTGTCAGCATGGTTAAACAGGATAACCCCAATTTCTCCCCTATAATTGATGTCAATGACTCTGACCATGACATCGATTTTGTGTTTGAAGGTGAGGCCTGAACGGGGGGCAATCCTGCCATAGGTTCCAAGGGGTAGCTGAATTTTGATGTGGAT
Source organism: Hemileccinum impolitum (assembly GCA_003316335.1). Classification (NCBI taxonomy): domain Eukaryota; kingdom Fungi; phylum Basidiomycota; class Agaricomycetes; order Boletales; family Boletaceae; genus Hemileccinum; species Hemileccinum impolitum. Next base: position 19,160 of record QFEQ01000205.1, read on the forward strand.
GGGGATAAGCAGTTGGTTGTGGGTGGGGATGTCAAAATTGTTGGTAGAATACAGGTCAAAACCTGCCGCAGCGGAGGAGCCCTTGGTGAGGATACAAGGATCTGAGGAGGTGAGTGACATGGGGATAGATAAATTAGAAGAACATAGAATGGCAGAAGGAAAGACTGATATTTTCGTTTAAATTATCAACAACGTCACCATGATTGGGGCAACAGGAGAGCACATCGGCATGTCCATTCGTGTTGCCGGGTTTGTAAATTAGGGTGTAGTTGAATTCTTGGAGTAACTCGTACCAGCAAGCCTGTCATCCCAATAAGGTCTGTGGTTTTTTCCAATATTCGAGATTTTTGTGATCTGTTCAAATCTCAAAATTAGTTTTTCCAATTAAATAGTGACACCACTCCTCAAGAGTGCGAATAATAGCAAGCAACTCCTTGTCATATACAGGATAGTTGCGTTCAGCAGCAGAAAAAGAATGAGAAAGAAAAGTGCAAGAGCACCATAAGTTATCCTCCCTTCGAATCAATAATACTGCTCCAGTTACAATATCACTTGTATCTGTTTCCAATTGCATAGGTTGGGAGGAATCCGGGTAGGCCAATAAGGGAGCCTCCATGAACTATTTTTTAAGCATATCAAACACATTTTGTTGTGCCACCTCCCAGATGTAAGGTACATTTTTCTTTGTAAGATCATTGAGGGGGTGAGCAATTTGGCCAAATCCTTGAATGAATTGACAATAATAATTACAAAGGCCAAGAAACGATTGTAGCTGTTTGAGCTTTGTAGGTGCTGGCCATTCCAGAATAGTGTCAACTTTTTTCATTTGTATAGCCACACTGTCTTTAGAGATGTGCACACCTAAAAAGTTGACATTGTCAGCATTAAAAATATACTTTTCTGGTTTTGCATAGAGGTCGTTCTCACGCAAGCACTGAAGAACTTCCTTGACTATCTCCAAGTGCTCTTCATCAGATTTCTTGTGAGTGAAGATGCACATGTTGTCAAGATAAATGATGATGACCATATACATGTCATTAAAGATATCATTCATCATCTGTTGAAAAGTTGGAGGTGAGTTAGTCATACCGAAATACATCACAATGGGCTCATAGGCATCCAGGGGGGTGACAAAAGCCACTTTCCATTCGTCACCTTCTTTGATGCGGATATTGTTGTATCCCCATCGAAGGTTGAGACAAGTGAATTTGTTGGTGCCTTTCAGCCGATCTACAAGGGAGGAAATGAGTGGCAGAGGGTAAGAATTTTTTATCGTGCCCTTCTTTAAATATCGATAGTCCATTACCAGCCGTTTTTCACCAGTCTTTTTTGGAATGAAGAATACTGGAGCTGTTTGTGGTGATTTTGATGGGTGAATATAGCCCTTTTCTTGTTTGGATTTGATGAAGTTCCGGACTTCTTCAATTTCAATGTCAGAGAGTAGGATAATCCATCCTTTTTTAGGAACAAAGTTGGGTTTGAGGTTGATGGCATGGTCCCAGGGTTTGCGGACCAGCATCCATTTGGATTCCTCTTTGCTAAATACGTCCAAAAATTCATGATATTGTTTTGGTACCTTTTCCGCAAGGCCTTCTTCAATGGATCTAACCAGGACCTATTACTTCATTTGGTTGGCTTTGCAGTGCTTGGTACACCTATTAAATGTCACTGTTTTCTTTACCCAGTCAATGAGCGGATTGTGACGATAAAACCAGTCATATCCTAGGATCACTTTGTGGGATCCTAAGGTTGTGACCAGCACGTCCACTCCTTTGGAATGTCTGTTATAAGAAAGAACGATTGATACATACTTGTGGATCATTTCATGTTTTGAGGAAGATCCATCCGCATTAGTGACGTTCATGGGATTAGAGAGGGGGTATGTCGTAATGCCCATCTCTGTTACCCAATGTTTGTCGATGAAAGTTTGTACTGCTCCAGAGTTGAGGAGCAACAAGGTGGTTTAAAAGGTCCACTCTCCTTTTTTATCCTGAAAATAAATGTTAGTGTCAATATCGAATTCGCCTCCTTGAGAGGCATCAGGTTCTTGATGGGAAAATGAAGATTGGGGGGATTTGTAAGAGGAAATACAAGATGATCATTCATTTAAGAGGGAATTAAGTGCACTATTTGTTATAGTTCAGACCCGCGTACGCTATATTTTTCAACTTTTACCTTTTGCTCATATGCTTGCATCACTGAGCACCGTTTTACCTTAGTCAAATTCTCTTTCCAAAGTCACATGATCATTGCACATGACCGCGGGAAACATCACATGATCTATGTCTAGAACAAGTCACATGACATGAGGCTAGACCTATGACATCATCAATGATGTCATACCTCATGCCCCTTATCTTTCTCTCACGTTTACTTCCGTCTTTCTTCTAGAACATTCCATGTCTTATCTTTGCCTGCCCTCACCTAGTTCGGACTCAGACAACCTGCCCTAAGGTAGTCGGAATATGTATATAAACCTCTTCCTGTAATTCCTCCTACCTTAGTCCTATTCACTTCGTTCCACCCACCTTCACCGGTGCCTGCAACTCAGTGATACCACTCTTCCTTCCTCTGCCAGCCTAGCCCTCTGCCAAGGGGCCGTCTATGCTTTATCGAATTCTGTCTATCGCCGTACCCATTTTCCAGTTGGTGCTCATTGTACTCGTCGACGTCGACCTCGTCTCCAGACAACTACTAGTCTCCGTATTCCTCGTCCAACCCGTCTTGGTTGCAGTCCGTAACACTATTATTTTCCAGTGCTGTGCTTGAATGAGACGCCCTTTCGGAAGTAAGTCTATAAGTAAAATTGTTCAAAGAAGCTTCATCATCTGCTTCAATGTTCATCTCCCCTTCAATTTCAAGACAAGAAAAGCAACTCGAAGGAGAATGAGAAAACAGTATAGAAGAAATAAAACTTTTGTCCATAGCTGAGTAGGTATCCCCCAGATCTACTCAGCTCTCTCTTTTCCCTTGAGTCCTTCGGCAGCCAGGTGCCGTGCTCTAGTCATAAATAAGTTGAAGTAGTAGGCTTGAGCTTCCTTGTTTTGCCAGTCAGGAATTGAGGAAGTACAAGAGGCAGAGGTAAAGGAGGAGTTGGCCACAACAGAGGCAATGGCCATGGTGGGAGCGAGCAGGATTTCACAATTTTGTTGTGGTTGAGGGTAGTAGGTTCTCCCAGTCATGGGGTCAAAGGCAGGATGTGCCCTTGGTTTTCTCAGTTCCTTGCAGTTCCGAGAAATATGCCCTTTCTTTCTGCAATTGTAGCAATCACAGTTGTCTATGTGAGGTGGTCCTTGAATGGTGTGGACATCCTGCATGGGTGCTCCTTGACTGGGTTGG
>QFEQ01001534.1:0-38542 GCA_003316335.1 Hemileccinum impolitum
GCAATTTGAATGAACTCTCCTTGTTCATGTCTCCCGCGCCAATATTATGCCACTTATCCCCAATGCTCATAGCTCCAAGCTGGAGAGGGGAGACATGAATTGAGGCATGGGGCGATAGCACACGGTAACATGCAAGGCGGGAGGAGGGCTTGGCCGCCGGTGCAATTAACGACGACATTGTTTGGGTACAGCCTGAGATCGAGAGTATGGGTGAATGTAAGGTGAGCTTAGCGTCTGGATCACCAAATCTGCAGGATCTTTATACCAGATCATGGCCAGCTTGATTCCTGGGAGATCTTCTCATCACTATTATGACAACTTGAACATGCCGGACGGACGCGTCGTGCATGAAGTAACACAGAAGCATGGGACTGCGATATGCTCCATTGGTCGAACTGAGTCATAAGAACCAGCGCGCATCAATTGGCTATACGTAACCATACCATTGGTGTTATCGATATCGGAACCGCGACGGACTCGAAGACAAGTCAGAGATTGAGGAGAAAATGCGGACTTGCCAACCAGCTAATTTCGCAGGAAATAAATTGCGCTGATGCAAAATGACTCGAAGTGGCGCATCATGCATCAGTACTTATTTGAATCTACCCGGTTCAATAAACTGCTCCAGAATTGACTCACCTGCATCAGGACGACAAGCGCGTCTAGGGATTTGGCATACATTTAACCTAAGTTTGGGTTTGATATTGTCACCATCACCACGTAGTGAGGGGACGAGTCATGAGAGGACGAGCATACGTACTATGGTAATCTGTCAACTGATGTTTTTTTCTCAGAGTCTGACTAAACCGTATACAGCTGACGATGGGAGTATGACATGCTGCAAGCCTGAGTCGTGACCTTTGGTATGGATCATCATGACGGTCCAGGATGCCGTCAACTCCTGGAACACAGAGTGGTTAGATCTCAAGACTTAAAATATGGATAACTTAGAAAATGTTCATCGGTAATTTCGTTATATCACTCAACGCTTTTATACAGACCGTCGGTGACTTGAACGACTACGGCCTTTTGTGGAAGACCAATGCCTACATGGAGAAACAACCTCTTCCTGTTAGTGTCACATGTTGCAGCAGCAAACAAGTGGTTGTCCACTCGGCGATGGGCGGCGGAAGAAAGGAGCGGTCAACGTCATCGCGCAGCTGACTACCCAATTAGCTTCGGAGATTACACATGACAGTTTCATATTCATCAAGAGAGACGGCAACGTACTTGCTGAAACACACATGCTCGCGGGCGTGTGGGAAGTATCTCGTGTGCATATGAGCAGCACGCAGTCTTTAGAAAAACAGAAGCAAGCTGGGTACTCACCAGGCAACGTTGATAATGAACATATGGATCGCCTTGCCATTCCGAGCCGCATATCATGCTGAGTACTAGGTTATTTCTTCCAACAAGAAACCATGCACGTTGGATTGAGAAGCCCGAATGTGTGAAAAGAACGGGAACGTAATGCAACACAGCCCATCGATATGTTCCGATCAGACACCCTACCGATAAGAAGGTAACACGCTGAGATGCATATGGAAATTACATAGAAGTATACACTTACACCGGGGATCGTTTGGGGTCCAATTAGGAATGTTCCGCGTAGAATATTCCTAGTTGATGGACAGTTCTCGTGAGCCAAAGACCGTGCTTGCCGCTCGCAACACGGGATGCGTCGCACTGCAGAGGCTCCACGATTGCGGGAGTCCGCAATGAAAGTCCCAGGAGGAACGTAATTTGAATGATGGCATAAATATGTACTTAGGCTCGCCATCATGCGAGTTTGGTTCTCGAGCAAATCAAGTGCAACATACCAATTCAAATCTGGCGAAGGCGCTGGCCCAGTGAATTCAACCAATACCACGGTCACCGAATGACTGATGCGTCTGATCGGCAGTTCGTTCACCAGTCCTTCAGCCTTTCCTTTTGCAAGAGCTTTGTGTTCGCCCTTGGCACTAGGACTCGGAGAAACCCATTATTTCTTCTCCAAGTTGGCACAGCTGAAAGGCAACAAGAGCAACATTGACAATGACTCAAGTCTATGTTGTCATAGTTGAACTAATTCTGAACTGTATCAAAATGGCGTAGCAGGAACATGGAGATCTAGATCAACTGGGTGGCAACGAAATCAAGGTGCTCATCTTCGCTTTCTATTTCAAATCTATTGTGATATCATCCAGCGTGTCGACAGTCAGCCACACCAGGCAGCCTCCTCTTCGGCGGTTTTCCTGCGTGCAAATACATGGATATGCGCCAAACCCAGAATACTTTGTAACCTCTGTCATAGACCAAGAGTGAGTATTCACGGAAGACGAACAACAGATATTCCGCATAAAACGTACCGGAGGGTTGACGAACCATGCGGTCTCCCACTGGTTCTCTTTCCATCTCCGTTTCACGAATTTGCGCACCTCTTTCCCTGCATTCTCTACCATCGCCTCTTCAGCCTCGCTTCCGCGAGGAGAGCAAACGAGTTTGTCCATGGCGATACCCCACTCAGCCAGCGCCGGGAGACAGGATTCGAGAGAAGGGAGGCTCTCGGTGGCATCTGTTGATCCTGTAAAACCACAAAGACCATCTTGCTGAATCCGGGCGTCGATTGCAGACGGAATCACGGCGGGATGGAAGATGGACACTCTGCTCCAGATCAAGGTATGTTCAATTTCAGGAGGAACTGCAAAGGTGCATTGTCAGCGACTGGGAGTCGGGCGATCCGCAAATCCACGGTGTCTGCCATACCTGAATAAGGCCAGTCATTTTGTATGATACAGATCAGTTTCGAGTTGGGTGGTATGTCGGCTTTGAAATACTCGGGAGTTGGATAGAGTTCCCGTTCTCCGTTCTCTGTGGCAGCAAAGGACCGATCGTCGAGTGCCGACGTGAGCAGCGAAAGGGTATCTGGTTTTCCCCACTTTAGTCGATGGTTTACAAGATAATTGACTGCATTTCACGCGTCATATCAGAGCGCGTTTGTTGCACCAAGTGGACTGGTCCATGATGTACGCACTGACTGATCCATATTCCCGTTTGATCCCGACGGCCCATTCGTCATATCTCTGCTGCAGCCTCTTGTCGCGCTTGAGCAAGCCAAGGTCCCTGAATAAGGCATCACGGCAAGGATGTAGTCCAACTGACTGTCGAGAACCAGACGTACCCCGAGTTGACAAAGGTCTTCAACTGAAGCCATGTAAAGCGCGCGGGGTAATGAACTCGCAGTTCATCTATGGTTGGAGGTCCCGAGCGAATGGTGGCTTCTTGAACGCCAAGAGCGGTATCATGAACCAGGGTTTCGATGGTCATCATGGTCGTCTACTAACAACAGCATGATGGTGGTTGCGACGTGCTCTTCGTGAAGGAAGCACGGGCCGGTTCACCCCGGTACATACGCGCGCTGAACAACCTGAATCATTTGTTGTGATTGCCAAAGGTTAAAGAACTAAAAGTACAGATGTATATGGGAACATAGTAAATGAGGAGTAAAGAGACAAGTATCACTTTTTTGCTTTGGTCTTTTTGCTGGTTGATCCTTCGCTTTGGTCTTCTGCCTTTCGCTTCGCTCCAGCTTTAGTTTTCGCATCCTTCCCTCTCGCATCCTTCCCCTTGGCATCCTTCCCCTTGGCATCCTTCCCCTTCCCCTTCACCCCTTTGCTTTTCTCTTCGTTGGACTGGACCGTAAAAAAGCCGTCGAGACGTCCCTGTTGTTTTGTGTTGAGAAACTTTTGGAGTTTCTCTGCCCCCCTTCGTACGCGTTCTTCACTGCAACAAAGAAAAATGTATCACAAAGTGAATGACATGGTGTGGAATAGTCACGAACTTGAATCCTTTTTCCACTACCAGAAACTGCACCAAGCCCTCTATATCAGGGTCCTTCCATTCGAGCTGCAAAACAAGTCGTGAAACGCGTGGCAAGCATGACTTGGTTTAGTGTGGATTTACCTGGACTTCCGAAGCAGGTAACACGTCTGGTTTCTCAAACAACTTCTTGGCTTCCTGCCAGGACCATTCCTCAGGGATCTGTGCACCCCCTTTCGATTTCTTGCCGGTGTCAGCGGCATCAGCCGCTTTTCTATCTTTCTCAGCCTGTCTGGAGAAACGTTAATGCGTCGTAAACCAGACTTTGTGAATAACTTGCTTCTCTCTTAGGTGTTCAACCACTCCCCCCAGCCCGTCGAACTCTCTTATCAGTTTCAATGCGCTCTTGGGGCCGACTCCCTTGATGGGCTCGAGATAGTCGCAACCAAGTAATATACAGAGGTCTATGAACTGTACCCTTGCACGATCAGCACAACTAGGATACGTAGGAGCACCACTTACGTGTGACATAGTCATATTGAGGCCCTGGAGGGCCTTTTCGAGATTTATTTCCAATATGGGTGCTTTCTTGGCCTCGGAGAAGGTGAGATGACGGTACAGGATGGGAGCAGCAAAAGTTAGAGTATCCATGTCCTCCGACCCGGCTGCATATACCTGCCAAGAACGACTCAATGATGGAGCGTCTTGCGATCCGCATGATAATCGTACCTTTCCACCCCTTGCGAGTTCAGCGCACTGTGCTTCCGCTTCCGACGGTGCCTAGCGTAACCATAAGTTCAATGGCTTCGAGATGATATGGAAACGACGGACGACGACGACAGGGATGCCCATAAGCCTGAGTAATTTTTGACATTCCTCGTTATGCTCCCGGGTAACTCGAACGGTTCGTCTTGTGAATTTGTCCACGTCTTCGGCCGTACCTGTCTCCTTTGCCTCTTCACCGTCAGCTTTCGCTTCCTCTCTTCTCTCAAATCGCTTCGCAAGCTACACACGCCTCAATGGAGTCGTTACACACAAAACCGCTGGACCTACTTACCACGCCCGACTTCAACTCTGGTGGTCGCCCGTCAAACACGTACGCAGGTTTAATCCCATTCTCTACGATGCGAATTGTTCTATAGAAGAAGCCCATAAGATGACTTGTCGTTTCCCCGGCATCGTTGGTGAGCATCTCGCCATCCCTCTGCCGGACGGCGATGAGGAACTGGTAGATGGACATGGACGCATCGATTGCAACTTTGCGACCAAAGAGTGTTTTTATGTCGTGTTCCATGATAGCTTTTGGTGCATGTTCGGAGAGAAGTCCCGTCAGTCCCTTGATACCCATTGCTGCGAATGGTTGTCGGTAGTGTCTGCATTGAGCAAAGGGCGTGACGAGTACATGGGTGACAAATGGTAACGTGATCTGTGACGTCGACGCGTTCTTGCTGGTGTCCCAAGCTCGAATGCGTTATTATACAGAGTCCAGGGTATGGGTATGCTAGTATATTTCGTCATTGCATGCATGCTTATATGTCGTCCACAGGGATTGTTTTGGATGCATAGAGTTTATTTGCAGAAAGCTCTGTACCAACTAGTCTCTAGTAGGATCGTTTCCTGACAAGAAAACGTGAAGCCACTTGTTTTTCAGCCCTTGTTTCACCACTGGTTTACGCGTTGCGTGCAGACGCCCGTTCGCTTGTCCTCGCACACCCACTCTTTATCATCTGACCTTCACGTGTGTGCTTGCTGGATACCGTGACATTGCCTACCAGGTTCGCCCGATGTCCTCTGTCCTGACAAATCCATTCTTTGTCTCTACGACCGCGTGCTGCAGTTCACGAGACTATTGTAATGTACTCCTCAGCGCAGCCGCAGGCCCCGAACTTCGGTCACTCAACATTAACCAACTCTCGCAATCGATTTCATTGATGAGATCTGGCATCGCTAGTAGAGCTACTCCAAACTCCCTGGACGCCAACAATGTTGACAAATCCACTATTGACATATATATGAGCATACTGACTCAACCAAGTTTGATGTTCAACACTCCCGACCTCGTCCATTGGGTACGTATGCCGACATTGATCTGATGGTGCTCGAAGTAATCATGCACACTTCGGAAGTGTCTCTCCCCCGACTTGTGCATGATCATGAGCGAGAAGCGACCAGGGTGAGGTGTTGCCGACAATCCGATTGACCGACTACCTCTGGCAAGTACTGTAACAGTACCTCAGGAGGTAAATGACCAGAAATAGTAGCTAGCCTTGTAGTGATTACCCGAGTCCTCTCCAGTTTTGTTTCGTCTGCCAGTGGATGTTCTCCCTCAGAGGTCTCCATCTGCGAACACTTGGCTCATCTTTTGTGCCCCTCGTTCGACGGTGCAATGCGACGCAGAGCACAGACAAACCGTTCTATGTCACCACCCCGATATTTTATCCCAATGCCCGTGAGCCCGACCACCCCTCGATCGTTCGACCTACTCACTGACATCGCTCAAAAGGCCCGCACATCGGACACCTTCACTCGCTCGTCACTGCAGACATCATCGCGCGGTTTCAGCGCATATTGGACCCCACTCGTCCGGTGGTATTCCTCACAGGCACGGACGAGCATGGTCTCAAAATGCAGCAAGCAGCCGAAACTAAAGGTGTCAGCCCGCTCGAGTGGTGCAATATCATATCCGCCGAGTTTCGTGTCCGTTCCCCGTCCCTCACCCCAAGTATGCAGTATTGACGAGGATGGCGTTCGTACAGAAACTCGGGGAGAGAGCCAACATCAGCGGGACCATGTTCATGCGCACCACGCAGTGTCAGCATCGAGATACCGTCGAACATGTCTGGGTAAGCTTTGCCAACCATCCCCAAACACCATTCTTCACTTGCGTGTCGTGTAGCGCGCGCTCGCGGACCAAGGGCTCATCTATAAGGACACCTACGAGGGATACTATTCCACCACCGACGAATGCTTCTACCCATCTTCTCGCGTTACATCCCATCCGAGCCGTCCAGACACCAAAATCTCGACCGAGACAGGTTCGGTCGTAGAGTGGTCTAGCGAGGTGAACTACAAGTTCAAATTATCCAAGTTCCACGAGTCTCTTCTTGCACACTACTCTGCCGCTGCTGAACTCAACGCAAACGCTGAGGATGGACTCGTGTCACGCGGCGTACACCCGGGCGCCTACCAGAACGCGGTAATACAAAACTTGAAGACGGAACCTCTCGAGGACCTGTCGATATCGAGACCGAGAGACCGAATTGGGTGGGGGATCCCTGTACCTGGCGACCCGAGTCAGACCGTGTACGTTTGGTTCGATGCCTTGTTGGTGTATCTGAGCGGGGTAGGGTATCCCTCCCTCGCGACGACAGCGTGGCCCCCTGATGTGCAGGTGGTCGGAAAGGACATAGTTCGGTATGTCTGGGTTTGCTTCGCGATGTCTTTGTTCTCATGCGCGCAAGTTTCCATGCAATCTACCTCCCCGCGATCCTCCAAGCTATGAAGCTTCCGATGCCGAAAACACTACTGACACATGCCCATTGGACTGCAGGGCAGAAAAAAATGTCAAAATCACTTGGGAACGTGGCTGATCCTATGGCTGCGATGGATGATTTCGGAGTGGATGCTGTTCGATTCTACCTCGCGCGTGTTGGGGGCCGATTCCGAGATGATGTTGGTAAGTTCTGGTAGTCATGCTGCACTATGATAAGTCTGACACTGATGTTACCATTTACTTCGTAGATTGGTCCGAGGAACAGCTCCGGAAGCACGCAGATGAGATACGGAATTCACTTGGAAACTACTTCCTTCGGGTAACATCGAATACCATCAAGCGCCGAGCTACAAGTGTAACAGCAGGGTTTTCCGACGCTCTGATGTTCCGCAATCTGTTGTCTAGACAATTTCCCAAGTTGGACTTTTCAAACGCTTCGACGAACCCGTTGGATCTCGAGACCTACAAGCTATCAACAAATGAGGAATTGTTGACGTTGCTCGACCATCTTGGAGCACGGGTATCACGTTCCATGAGAAACTTTGAAGTGGCAGATGCACTTCATTCGATCGTTCTGATCCTGAGACATGTGAGATTTCTTGGCTCTCATTTGGCGACATTCCTGAGCGACGATCTCATAGGCGAATGGCCTCTTGACAACTCTCCAACCCTGGTCGGATGTGCGTCCGCCAGAGGTCGCCTTGTCGTGCTACCTTGCCGCTTTTGAGACGCTCCGTATCACGGGGATTCTTCTCCAACCGTTTATCCCGCACGCCAGCGAGCGGCTACTCGATGGATTGAATATCCCGGGAGATCAAAGGGGTGTAGAGTGTGCACGTGTTGGGAAGGGTGAAGTTGGAGGTGGGCTAGTCATGGACGTGAAGGGAGTCAAGTTATTCCAAAACCCCACCAACAAGGGTACTCTCGAAAGTTGAGTACTCGAGTCGGCACATACCTTGCGCAAAAATATCATACACTGCGAGGTACCATCTAATGAAACATATCTCATCTCTGCTCAGTGCCCGATTAATGTGCCAACGTGTCTGGCTCCTAGGTGTGAGTAGTGCTTCGATCACTGTAAGTCACGCTGGCTTTGGTTGTAGCTGCATCTCGTCGACGACGATATTGACAATGTCTTTCCATTCTGTCATTGCTCCAAGGCCTACACCGCGCAAAACCAGAGGTGAACGAAAGATCACCGAGGGCATTTATGGATCGCGTACCAACATCCCCACAAGCAAGTCCTTTCCCGATTGGCCCTACGACACGATACTTGACAACCTCTTGCACGACACGGAGGTGCTGTGCTGTCAGGGGGTGCTCGTACATGAGGGTGTTCATCGCGGGAAAGATGTACGTCGGGGTCGTCGGTGCTAGAGCGCGGAGCAGGGATGTCTAATCCCGATCCCAAGTAGAAACCAAGAAGATGACGAGGAGATGGGAGGGGGTACTTACGACGAGGTTGTCGCATAGGCCAGCTGCGATCTTGGCGAGGGTGTTGGCGGAGCATGGGGCGACGAGGACGATGTCTGCCCAGCGCCTTAGTTCGATGTGGAGGATGGGATCACCGATGGTGTATGTCCCCTGTTGTGAGGAAGGGTCCTTGGGATGAACGCAAGATGAATGGCGCGACCAAGACGTAGGCGTACCGACCACTCATCGTCGTCTGTCCAGACGCGCACGCCGGCGCGCTCGACATCTACGGGATTTAAAAATGCGAGGGACGCTTTGGTTGCGACGACTTCGATTCTGACATTGTTGTACTAGGTAAATTGATGTGCGTGCGTAGAATCGGAAGACGAGGAGATACTGACTTTGAGGAGTTCTTGGACGATGAGGGGGGCCTTTATGGATGCTACACTACCCGTCGTGATGAGGAGAACGTGAGTGTGGTCGGGAGTACGCTCGAGCTCGGCGATGAATTGGCGGGGCATCAGAGGGGTCGTGATGGTGTATTGTCAAAAACTACAATGAATGCACAGCCACCATACTAACAAAAAGGCACTAGCATAGCTGCTAAACCCACAACACTGATTTATTGGTCTACGTTCGACTCCAGTCGGGATCGAGCTGTGTCTCGACTGTGCTCGATTCAGCGAGACGAAGTGGAGGGAAAAGACAAGGTAAGACGCGGGTGGTTCCTGCTTGATTCGAGGCTGACCCAGATCAGTGCTAGACATCTGTTTGATCGTGACAGCGACGTTATCGCCAATTCGAGCACTATACGTGTCATCACCCAGACGTCCGATATCGGTTTTCACCCGAACCAGCGGCAACAACGCCGTTAGCGTGTACATATAGCCCAACTGCTCGTAAGGGGCAGGTTCTCCGCATAGAGCGTGCATGCTGATCCGAGTTTTGTAGATTAGTACCTCCTGACATTGCAATGTCCTGGCCGGAAGAACACACATTCAACCATCGTACGTGCGCTTGTTCGCGTTGCTTTTGCGTTATGCCTACCGCTTTTGACAGCACTCCCGCCTCCCCCTCCGCAGACGCCTCTATCGATCAAGTGAACGCTCTACCGTTCCTCTCAAACACATACCCTTCTCTTCGTCTCCCTCTCCAACGGTCACATCCCCATGACGATGGGATACCTCGAGTCCCTCCCCGCGCTCGTAACGCTCTGGACTCACACGACAAAAAGCTGACGTCGATGGTATCCTTCGAGGCACGATGTATCTACCACCCGCCGCCTCTTCTCGCGGGATGGATACTATGGACTATGGACCGTCGACGTTGCGCCTCAACAAACACTCCATCTCCATCTCTCGATCGACCTCGGCGAGACGTTCCTCAAATATACCAAACACTCCCCGGATGCGATGGACCTCCTACTCGCGGTCGTCTTTCCGGTAGTCATGTCGGTAGGTGGAGAGATCGGGGGTATCGCAGGGCGGGTGTACACACCCGCGCTCCTGGTTGAACGCCCGACTTTTCATCATTTTCATATTTGGGAGTGGCTTAATCTATTGACGCGCAAGTGGGTCCTGCAAAAGGTCGAGAATGGAGTGCGTTGCGGGATTGGGCCCGTGCCGATACGGAGATGGGTCGCGGGTTACGAACTTTGGACGTTTGCAGCTACCAAGATATGTATCTCAAGTATCCGATGGGGTTACCTCGCAAGGTGAATATCGTACACCGAATCAGATCGTCCGCATCACGATAATACATCGCCGGGACCCTCTAATTATGTTTGGGATTATTGCCTGGTATTCTTAACTGCAGGTTTTATTCACACATTATGCCTCATATCCGTTGTATCAAATTCCGGCCATGACACGAATAAAACCTATAAACCTGATAGCTCATAATCACCCCTGCCTGTGGTTATACAAAAGCCTGTTGCACTTCCGGGTTCCCATCCTTTGTCATCTACTTTGATGCATCCAAAACGATCCTTCCCGCCACCTTTCCTTCCTCCAGTTCGTTGTAAACCCTGGATACCATTGTCACTCGTCAGAAAAGCTGCTGTATTCGATCGTTAACAACACGCACTGCTGAAGGTCCGTGAGACCTCTCAACGCATACTTGACCTTGATCTTTCCAGACGCAGCAATGTCGATTGCCTCGATGGAATCCTGGCGATTTCCGACATAAGAGCCCTTGATCGAGATGTTCTATGTATCATGGACATTGAATAAGGCGCCGCGTCCGTCTCAAGGCACATCCATCGTCCCATACCTTGAACACGGTCCAAAAGATGGACGCCTCAAGGTTCGCGTTTGCCGGGAGACCGACTGCCATCAAGGTGCCGCCAGGTCGCAGATAGTCGACAGCTTGGGCATAGCCTTGGCTGTGTGGTGACGTGACGATGGCACAGTGCGAGCCGAGCCCGTCGCATGCGTCCTTGATCGCCTGGACGAGATCTTTGATCTGGTTGAAGTCGATCCATTTCTCCGCCCCGAGCTCGAGACAGAGTTGTTCTTTTTCAGCGCCGGTGTCTGTCGGAAGAGTTTGTGAGGAAACGAACGTGCAATGGAGGGGGTCGGTGGACTTACCTACGGCGACGACGCGCATGCCCATCGCCACTCCATATTGGATAGCTGGACGGATATGGTTGACGAATGGTTTTATTTCGTGAGAGGGAAGATATGTTACCTAGGTGGCCGAGTCCTCCACCGGCACCTGGGATGACGACCCAGTTCCCGATTCTCGCATCAGAATACTTGATCGCTCGATATACGGTAACGCCCTAGAGAATTCACATTGATCATCTGATTGCCCAATTGGACAAGGGGACTGACCGCACAAAGCAAGGAGGCAGCGGCAAAGCTATCCAGGGAATCTGGGATTGGTGTGACGACGTGTACCCAAGATACCTGAACGGCAATTGCAATGAACAATTTCGCATGCATCAAACGGGGACGTGTGTACGTACCACGTATTGGCTAAACGTGCCATTGACGGTGAACCCGCTCACTTTCACGTTGGGGCAGTCTAATGTTCATCGTAGGTGGCGGTGTCAAAAAGAAAACGAAACAAAGACGCGGGATGTATCTGGGTCGACCTACTTTGTTCGAGGCCAGTACGGCACTGCTCGCAGTCGCGGCAACTGTATGCGATCCACTTTATTCCGACACGTTGGCCAAGCTTGACTGGCGATGGGCCCGAGTCTGCATGATCTGCGATGGCAACGATGGTGCCGACGCCCTCGTGTCCGCCGATGAGGGGGGTCGTCGCCTTGAGTGGCCAGTCTGCCTTGCTGACGTGGAGATCGGTATGGCATACGCCGGTGCAGATCATCTTGACGAGGCACTGCCCCGGTTCTAGATCGGCGGGTTGGGTGACGGGAACATCGCGCTGCATGACGACGGGCTGTTTCGGGGCGGGTACGACGGCGGCGAGTTGGGTCTTTGGGACTTGAATTTGGTGGGACATGGTGGGTGATGGGAGAAAGGAAAGGGAGTTTAAGGGCTTGAGGGGTTTTTACGAATGCTGGCATTGCTTGGAAACCAAAAGGAGGTGATACCGCCGATAACGATTTGGTTCCTCGGTAAGATGGCCCAACTCAGTGGCTGCAGGGGAATACTTCACGATCATGTACAGGGGCAATACTCCACAAAGGGTGTCTCGGTGAGTAGTAATCTAGCGATCCACTTCCGGAAGGCCATGGACCAGCCAGGCCAAAATTTCAGCAGACTTGGGCAACAGCATGGACTCGGACACTCTACTATTCCTTTTTCCACTACGTAAGTAGTAGGTTGTAGGGTGCATGAAACGTGCAGCCTACCAGGGGCGTCGCCTTAGCGGCCAGTCTGCGTTGCTAACATGGAGATCGGTGTGGCGTACACATCTGGAGTCTTGGCGGGATTTGAGATCAGTGGGTTAGGTGACAGGAATATCGTGCTGCATGACGGGGCGGGTATGCGAGTTCGGTCTTTGGGACTTGGATTTGAGTTTATTCTCGAGTCTTGAATCGCCGCATGTGGCTGTGCAAAAGTGCTACTGCGGTGCGCAGTGGCTGCGTGGTGCTGGCCTATGCACGCTCACCTGAGCACACCGTATAAGTTCATATACGAGATAGAGAAATAAGCTACATGGCACAAGTAAGGTGCTGATCAGGACAGTTTGAAAGGAAGACACTTTCAATCATTGCAATGTGTTCTGTTGCTTTTTCAGTTCTCCTTCAGGATGGCCCAGCGGACGACATGCCCCCAATCTCTAAAATAGATGATCTTACCCTGTTTCCCCTTATGTTCTCTTGCTTTTTTAGCTTTGTTTTGAGAAGGCCCTGCTTCTTGAAGACGAAGACGAAGGTTGAGTACGTTGAGTAGCAGTATGAAGGGCTTGGTTGCTTTCGGTCTGTTTTCGCTTGTGAACTGCAAGGGATGAACCAGCCCGATGGATTCTAGAAAGAGATAGAACTGTATAAGACCTGAGTGCAAAAAGGGATGCTCGGGCTGCCAATCCACACGCCTGTCTGTTGGTCACTCCTCTCCTGGTAGGAGCTGGGCCATGGGTGCGCCCATGTACAGTACAGGGCCTACCTGTTTTGAGCCAGTGAAGGCTCTCGTCAGGGGGCTACCGCTGCCCTTGCGAAACCATTTAGGGTACCAGCTATCGATCTTAAGCCCTATCGAAGGAGTTGGCCAGTCCACATAGTATGCAGGGGCGTGACCCCGGATAGATCGGTTGCGATGGGGGTAGAACAATTGGGGAGGAGGGAGGTTTCCTCTCTCTCAGGGCGTCTGCCAGGGGTCCTTTCGGAGTCCCAGATGGCGCTTTGTTAAAACCGGACGTTATTTGGTCATGTACGATTTGCACCTGAAGCCAATGTTACCTTGCATACAAGTAAATTGAAACTACAAAACAATGTCGCACGACTATGTGCAAGAGTGCTATATCGCTAGTATAGTACAGCATGTAGAAAGAAAAAAGTACAAAGCTAGCAGTCGCCACGTTTATCCTTCCAAGATCCCCATCTCTTTCCACTTGTCCCAGAGTAGACCGATTCCAACGGATGCATTGACAGCACCCTTAACGTCCTTGATATCCAACAACTCGTATTCCCGTCCAAACGCCAAAAAGTGTGCAAAGAGTGAGTTAAAGTGGGGTTCGGAGCGGAGATGGAGGATTTGTGGGTAATGTGCATGATATATGTGGGCAAAGACACGGAGGAGCTGGCGATAGACGTGTTTGATGGTCGAGGGAAAGGCCTGGGGAAAGTCATGGCCTACGATGCACCAGGTGAGCTTCAGCTATCGCCGGGTTGTCCAAATCTTACCAGACTTTGTGGGGAAGACGTTCTCGTCATCGAGCAGGTTTTGGATCCAGGTCATGACGTAATCAATATATGTCGGTGCGGCAAGGTTAACACTTTTGCGATCCTGGTTGATCCAAGTGTAGTTGAGGCTTTTGTGAATTCAGTCTAGAGACGTGCATGGTGAAGGTAGTATACCCACTTTGGCCCAGCCGACATGGTGGGACACGAGTGTTGAGTGCAACATTCGGAAATGACCCCATAAAACTCGTTGAGGTTGGTATAAAAGTCAAACACTGCACTGTCATTATTATGACAGCGATCAAGTGGTGACAGGGGACGACGAACCGTTGACTGCGACCCATTCCATGATGTCGACATACTTTGGGAGGACGACGATCGTCTTGAAGTTGCCCTTGACCAGGGCTGCTTCGACAAAGGGGCTGCAGAGATAGAGAGGCTTGGAAGGTGATGGACCGCCCGGGGACAAAGGCACGGGTGGGGGAGGCATATCAGGGAAGGTTGCCGAGGTCGGTGTCGGGGAGCGTTTCGGGCCACGCGGGTTGCGCGACATGGAACGTCTGTCGACGATGCGATGAACGATGTCGAGACATGTCGACGACAACGACGAACTCACCCAATCGAATTGAAGAAAGACATGGCTGCAAAAGAAAAAGAAAAAAAAAGTTGCAAGCTCGACGTTGAACGCGACAGCGATCACCATTACCAGAAATGGAAAACATCATATCGTGGAAATATCGTGAGAACTTTGGGACCAAAAACAGACGACCATTGCAAAGGATTTTTTGCAGAGACATTATTACCGAAACGTGCACCCTGTCCGAGCTCAACGTGCAGCTCGTCGAGCTCGACCTCTTCCTCATCGCAAAACACCTTCGTCACCATCGCCAATGGTGAAAACAAGACGGAAATCAAAGGCTGTCGCTGCTGCTGCTGCTGCCGCCGCCGCCGCCGAGCAAGAGCTCGAGACCGCCTCGACACAAGGCACGGAGGACCTCTCATTCTCTGCACCCGCGTCCTCTGCGTCGTTCATCGTTCCCATACCGCCCGACCTCGACGTTGACATGCTCTCACATATTCTGCCCGATTTCTCGTTTGCAAAACCAGACCCAGAAACTGTCCTCGCTGTTTACAGACTCTTGCTTGCTCAAGTGGCAGACCAGGATGATACCAGGCGCGACTTGGAGGAGCTTAAATCCGCGGTAGAGCGCAAGGAGGTGGAGCTCGACCAGGCTATCCAAGACGGAGAAACCAAAACAAAGGACCTTGAAGATGCACTCCAAACTCTCCAAAAGGAGGTGGGCACCATCAAAGTAGAGCGGGATCAACTTGGTGCGCATCTACACTCGTCTTTTGCAACCAGTTTATATACCTCTTTCTTTAGTCACGTCAAATAAAGATTTGGAAACGCATATATCCTCGTTCACCAGCTCGCAATCGTCATCGGTCTCAGACCTCGACCACCTCAGGAAACGCGTTGAAGAGACCGAGAGGGAAAAACGGGATCTCATCGGTGTTGTGAGCAGGCTCAAGGAAGACGCCACCCAACGTGATGGTACGTCAACATTGAGTATTTTGAAGTTCTGGGATTGGCTGATCTTTGTGCCACAGAGGAAGTCCAAAGCCTCCGCGCAAGTCTTCGTCAGGCTCGTCAAGACCATCAAGCCCTCGAGACTCAGGTCCGCGAACTTCGCTCATCAGAGACGTCGACAAAAGTAGATCCTTTTGTCTATCCCTCCTATCCAAGTCCGCATGCTAACTAATCCCTCCTTTCAGTTCAAGGTTGAAACCCTATCCCAGCAACTTACGCTTGCCCAGTCCGAAAGTGAGCGCGCAAACACCGAATTGGCCGCAAAGTCAGAGGAGTATGCAAACTACCGACGTAGCAAGCATGCCGAACTCGTCCAATTGCAATCAGCTCATGATTCCCTGACACAAAAGCATGCTCTTGCTGAGAGTTCTCTTAGAGCTGTGCAATCTACACAAACCGCATCAACGCAGCAGCTGACTCAAGCACTCACCAAAGTACAGGATTTGCAGGGACAGATCGCAGAGCAGGAAGCGGCATTTACAGCGGAGGTCTCCGGCTTGAAGAGGTTGGTGACGATCATGGAGGAGAGGGAGAAGCAGACAAAGGACATTGTGGAAAGTATCGAGAGGGAATGGGCGGGCGTCGGTGATCGTGCTGAGCAACGGGAGACTGCACTGAGGGCGGAAACCGAGAAAGAGCGACGTGCTCGGGAAGAAGTCGAGAAGAGGCTGGAGCAGTTGGAGACTGTCATGGAGAGGATGCACCGCGGTGAACTTCCAGTTGCTGGTCGCAACGCCTCCGTTCCCGCCACTCCCCGTGCTTCCAGCAGCAACGATCATGCTGCTGACGCGATGATGGGTCTAAGCCCAACTGTGGCTATGGTCAGCAGAGTACAGAAGGGCGGGAAGACGTTCACACAGGTGTATGCAGACTACGTGCGCCTTGAAGAGGAGTATGCGAAGAAGTGCGCAGAGTATGATCACATGGACAGGACACTTTCCGATGTCCTCGCTCAGATAGAGGAACGGGTAAGAGAAGTTGTGTGCTGTATGACGTAGACCTCCGCTAATAATGCTGTCAGGCTCCCGTTCTGGCACAACACCGCGAGGAATACGAACGTCTCAGGGAAGAGTCTACACAGCTCGCTGGTCAACTTTCGACCGCTCTCGCCGAACGTGACGCCAATGCCATTTCCTTCCAAGAAGCATCGCAGAAATTGAAGAAGTCACATCAGGAGACCGACCTTCTCCAACATCAGCTCACGGATCTTGGCCGCCAAGTTCAAGCGCTTCTTCGGGAACTCGGACGACGAACTGATCCTTCGATTCCCTCAGACGAGGAGCTCGATGGGATGGCGCCACTACCTGCTGATAACATTGACGCTGTCATCACGAACAACCTCGTTCTCTTCCGCTCGATTCCGGTCCTTCAGGAGCAGAACCAAAAGCTGCTCAAGATCGTCCGTGAGCTTGGTACAAAGATGGAAGCTGAGGAACGTGACTACCGTGAAGCACTCGAGAAAGAACAAAGCGAAGCTGTTCGGGAAGCGCATGAAGCTATCCAAGATCTTGCGGCTCAGCTTGAGCGGCAGAAGAAGAGCAGCGAGGTTACCATCCAGGCGTATATGAAGGAAAGGGATACACTCAAGGCAATGCTTGCTCGTGCTGAACGCTCGTTGTTACGTGGTGGGATCAATGGTGATGTCAACGGTGCTGCACCGGCTGCTTCGAGTGATCTAGTCGCCGAGTTGGAGGATGTCCAAACACAATTTGAGTCGTACAAGACGGAAATGGGCATGGACGCAGAGAAGTTGCGTGAAGACTTGGCTCAAGCACAAAGGCAACTTGGTCAAGCCAACGCAGCACTTGCAAAGACCACAGCCAAGATCGAGTTCCTCGACGGCAAGTTCACCTCGGCGATAGAATATCTGTTCATTCACTTATCTTGAGCTAGAACGTCAACGTATGACCCAGGAGCAATTGATCATGCAGAGTCGAGATCTGGATGGTTTAACTTTACGCAACCAGCAGCTCTATGACCAACACACGCGTCTCGACATTGATCGTGAGCGTGTCATGGATGAGTTGACTGTCACAAAGAGTGATCTTGAACAGCTTCGCAACGAAGCTGCGAACCTGCGAGCAGAGAAGAAGATTTGGGAGGTTAGTCATGATCTCGGGTGTTGGGCCTACAGGATTGACAGCAGTTCTCTTCAGAGTGTCCAAACCCGGCTCATCGAAGAAAATAAGACTCTTGCTGTGGAACGTTCACAGCTCTCTGATCTCATGGCCAACGTCCAGCGAATGCACAATGATCTTGAGCGCTCAGGAGAGAACGATCGTAGGCGTCTTGAGACTCAGGTACAGATGATGGAGAACCAGACGTGAATTTCTATGCATCTTTCAGCTAATCCCCATGCTCACCCTGCATATAGGCAAGATTTGAAGTCGCAGCTGAGCCAAGAACGCGAGACCATCAGACATATCACGCTCCAGAGGGATATCGACATGAGAGATCTCCAGTCACGCTTGGATAAGACGGTTCGTCAGCATAGGTATTGAAAGTTTATTCCGTATTCATCTAGTACTCTTAGACCGAGCAGCTATCCCAAGCACGGGAGTCGCTTGTTGGGGCCGAAACTAGCAAGACGCATCTACAGGAGCGGGTCGAAGACCTTACACGCCAACTTCAAGGCAATGCAGAGAAGCTTGCCGTCTACGAAAGAAGAACGACTGGTGCAAGTGCTACCGCTCCTGCGCCCGATCCAGACTTGCCCCGCGAACAACAGCTCGAACAAGAAGTGGCAGATCTTCGGTGAGTTTCGTACCATTATACTCAGTAGCTTGTTCTTATCTATCATGCATTACCTAGCGCACAGCTCAAGATTGCACAAGTGGACCTGGTTGCTGCTCGCAACCACATGCAGCAGTTCCAGGAGATCAGCCAGGCCAACGAGGCTGCACTTGCTGCGCTCAACGTTACTCACGATGAATACAAGGCGGACGCTGAAGCTAGGCTTGCCCGAAACGAGGTATGTGCCTAGCCATTACTCTACATATTCTACGTATCTCATGATATCCTTGAGCTCGAGTACAAGTCACTCGAAGAGAAACTCCATTCCGTTCAGCGAGACCTTCAACAATGGAGTAACAAGTTTAACGATCTACAGAAGACATTGGAGACTGAGCGGTCTGCATGGGCGAATGACAAGAAGACCCTCGAAGATACTATTGTAGACATGAGTACTTCTGAGAGACACTCTGAGAGTGATCGTGCTGCTCACGAGCGCGAGGTTCATGCGTTGGAAGAGCGCGCTGTGGTACGTATCCACCCCATGTAGACTGACATATCTGCTTACGGTGCTCTATAGGCCGCAGAAGACAGGTACTCACGAGAAGTTGTTACGCATGCCGAATCCTTCAAGACGATTGAAAGTCTCAAGCAACAACTCAGCAATGTACAGGCCGCGTCGCGCCAGAACTTGGCAGAGGCTTCCAACGCACAGGCGAAACTTGAGGCTTCGGAAGGAAGCTGGAAGCAACAAAAAGAGGCTTTGGACAAAGAGGTTGCAGATCTCAATGCACGGTGAGGAAGATTGATGTGACGCACGCGTTTGCGACCCACTTATCTTGTGTCACAGCTGCAAGGATCTGGCGGCGCAGAATACTCTCCTCTACCAGCATCTTGACAGTGTCAGTTCCCAAGCAGCACGCATTCGTCAGGTCGCAGATTCCACTACGGAGAGCGCCAATGCCGATGCCGATGTTGGTACCGACGTGGATACCAAGTTGTCTGATTTGCGTTCTGTGGTTGCGTACCTCAGAAAGGAGAAGGAAATCGTCGATCTTCAGCTCGAGCTCAGCAAGCAAGAAAACATTCGCCTCAAGACTCAGCTCGATCACTTGAATCAGGGCTTGCAGGAAGCCCGCAAGACACTTTCAGAGGCAAGTAAAACTGAAATGTCCCGCCTGATTGCATTTTACTGAGACTCGTTTCGTAGGAACGCGAGCGAGCTGTTCAAGCAGCAGCATCAGATGCACAACATGCTGAGTTGTTGGAGCGGATCAATCAACTCAACATCCTCCGTGAGAGCAACGTAACGCTACGGGCCGACTGCGAGTCTTACACGAAACGTTCACGCGAGCTGGACGTTAAACTCAAAGCGCTTTCTGCCGAACTCGAACCTGCGAAAGAACAAGCGCGTGTTGCACGCGCCGAACTCCAAGCTCGGGATGCACAGATCACACTCCTCGAGAGTGAGAGCAAGCGCTGGCAAGAACGCAATGCGCAGTTGTTGAGCAAGGTCTGTAGGCCTGCCAGACCAGGGTTCTGTTTGTTAAATTTGCTCATAGTATGACCGTATCGACCCCACCGATCTGCAAACATTGAAAGAAGAGGTTGAAAGCTTGAAGACCCAAAAAGCTGACTTGGAGAAGCGTCTCTCTGAGCACGACGCAAAGGAGTCGGAGCACGCCTCAAAAGTAAGAATTAGGGCGTTGTCCTAACTTAACCGTCTGATTTTTTTCTTCTTTTAGATGTCAACTTATGACGAAAATGTGCGCAAACTCAGGGGTATGACCAACAACCTTAAACAACAGCTCGGCGCTTCCAATAGCGAGAAGTCGACCCTGAATCGGACGCTCGCTGGTTTGCAAGCAGAGCTCAAGAGCGTTGTCGCAGAGAGGGATTCACTTCGTGCTAATTCCGGGACTGGCGCGGAAACGTCCAAGGAGTTTACAAGTCAACTAGAGTCGCTGCGCCAAGAAAAAGTGGAGTTGGAGAAAGCACTAGCTGATGAGAAGGCTTCCAAGGCTGCAGCTACCCAGGTTGAGCCTTCATCCGACCAGTCATCACTCATCGTGGGTTCCAATATCCATGTCTCAATCCGTCTTCTAACGTGTTACTAGGAGAGTTTGCGGTCTGAGAGGGACAAGCTGCTTGCCGAAAAAGAGAGTTGGAGTAAATCATCTAGAGGTGACCCATTCGATGCGATCAAAGCACAGTTGGAAGCAGAAAAAGCGGAGCTTACGAATGCTCGCGACGCAGCTCTCGAGCGCTTGGAAGTATGTAACACAGTGCATATTGCCGTCTCACTTTACTCACTTGCTATCATTCTAGGCTGCCGAGCATGGTCACTTGTTGGCATTCCAGGCTGCCGAGGAACGAGCGACCAAGGCAATTGACGACGCCAGGAACCTGAGGCAGTCAAACGTAAGAAGCTCCAAGCGTATCCTTTAGTACAAGAGTTCTGATGACTCCTTCAGGACAAGTTCCGGATCAGAATCTCTGAGATGCAAAGGACGAGAGAATCAGCAATTGCGTCGGCTGTTGAGAAAGCCAAGAACGAGACCGGCACTAATTCTGCTGCTGCTCCCAACATGGAGGAAATAGCGAAAAAGCATGCCCAAGAGATCGAAGCTCTCCGTGCGGAGCACGAGGCCGCTGTTGCTGTTGCCAAGTCAGAAGCCACCAACGCCCCGTCAGATGGCACCACGAAAGCTGCTATCGAGGCCGCCATCACAGCCCACAACAAGGAAATGCAAGCCAAGCACGCTGATGAAATCTCCGCTGCAGTTGAACGAGGCAGGATGGAACAAGCCGCCAAGAGTAAACTCAAGGACGCGCAGCTAGTTCGGTCGCAGAACAAAGTGAAGGAACTAGAAGCGCAGGTGATGGAATGGCGCAAGGCCGGACTTGTACCGGACACGACAACACCTGCTGCGTCTGCTGCTGCTCCTAGCTCTAGCTCGGCGGCGCCTCCTGTTACGCCTACGATGCCTGTCACGCCTACGGCCCCTGTTGCTTCTACGTCGAAAGTCGTCGCTCCTACGGCTCCAGCCGCAGCTCCGGCACCACCTGCTTCCGCTACGACACCCGCCGCGCCATCTGCATCTGCAAACATGGGTCCAGCGCGCAGGGTGCTCGGTGGTGCTGTCCCCCTCGGCCCATCCGACGGTGCAAGTCGCGGTCGTGGTGCACCCCGCGGACGCGGACGCGGCATCAGCATACGTGGTGCCGCACCGGGCGCTGGTGCTGGTGCTGCCGTTGGTCGCGGTGCTGTTACTGGTACGGGCCCCTCGCCAACTGCGGCTGCCGGCCCGTCGGCGGCGGTGGGCGTGCAGATCATGGGTGCGGCGAACAAGCGCGGACGGGAGGACGAAGTCCATGCGGACGACTCGTTGGCGAAGCGGTTGAAACCTGCCGGCGAGGGTGCTGTCGCTGGAAGTGGTAGTGCTGGCGGTGTGGGTGGTACCGCGTCGATGACTGCCGCGGGAGGTAGCAAGCCCCCAGTAACCCTCCGACGACCGCCACCATAAGCGTGCGCGTCGTCGTCGCTACTATCCCTCGTTCATTTCGAATCCTTTTTAGCTTTTAGCTTACCCCAAACGCATCTACAATGTATCATTATCCACGTGCTTCACGATTTTCATCCTTTTCTTTTCATGACAATGTCACTTTTAATAACTCGATATTCAAAAAACACAATGCCGACCATAAGCAATTAATAAGATTTAAGAGTGTAATCAAGAGCATAAACTGGATAGTGGATGAAAAAAGAAAACGAGACTGGAACGTAGGGAAAGCGCTGCAGAGGATTGCAGACGTCGTCAAGGAAACAGCAGCGTAACTAGGAGCAACGTGGTGCGTCATAAGAGGACTGATTGAAAAAGGAGAACAAAAAAGATAAAATGGATAGTGTTGTTCAATGTATGGTGTGATTGACGATAGCAATAGATAATTGGCTAGATGGGTTGGTTGAATGGACGGGTATTGAATGGGAATGGGTTGTTATGCAAAAAGGATAGAAAGATAATATGACGACAGGCCGGAAGCAACGGGAGAAAGCATAGGAAAAGCATAAATCGACAACGGTCATTAGAACGAAGACGAGACGATACTGGAGAAATAGGAATAGAGAATGCGTCAAGGAAGAAAAGAAAACATGGGAATGATCAGACAACAATGGTCCGCGACAACCTTCTTGAGGCTGTCTTTCCAGGGACCATGGCCTTGATCGCGCGGCGGACAAAGGTAGACTTGCTTTCGTCCTTGCACGTGCGGGATGAACTGAAATTCGTGTGTTGACCAGCAGTGATAAATCCAAATTCATCAATAGACGTCGATCGCCTCCAGGCATCTTCGCTGGAAACGGGTGGAGGCATCGCACGCTTACCAGTCCCAAATACGCCGAATCCACGGGGGTGACCAGCCTTGGCATGCTCTACAGTGCTCACAGTGTTTTGAACAGGTTTGGGGTTGTCTGATTGGTAGCCCTTTCCGACGCGTTTAACACCGGAGGTTGCCATCAGGAATCGGTCATAGACACCTTCTAGGTGTCGTTTGTCGG
This sequence comes from Hemileccinum impolitum, assembly GCA_003316335.1. Lineage (NCBI taxonomy): Eukaryota > Fungi > Basidiomycota > Agaricomycetes > Boletales > Boletaceae > Hemileccinum > Hemileccinum impolitum. The sequence goes on from QFEQ01001534.1 coordinate 22,895, forward strand.
AATTGTCAAGAACTTGCTCGCCTGACTTGCGCGGAGGGTAGGGTTCGACATGATACGGTGAAGAGTTCAAGTCATCGAATGGAGTAGAACGACTGCAAGTTGTTCCAGGTGTCGCTGTGGAGTCCTCTGTGAACCGCGGCGAGAAGGGGGGCGCGACAAACAGGCTCCTGTCAAGGACAGCCGACAGCCTTGGCGAGGGAGAGGACACGGGAGCTATAAATGTGTGGATGGATCCATTAATGTACAACGCTCAGATGACTCGCACCTACCCTTATTGAGCTCCAATTCCAATTTCGTTATATCCTTGATATGTTTATCCAAGTTACTATGAGACTTGGATTTCTCCCTCCGTTTCGATGGGGTACTATCAAAGACATCACTCGCCGTTGAACCAGTTTTTGTTTGCGCGGGCGATCTGGTTGAGATTGTCGCACGGCGTCGGCGCGGAGTTTGCAGGAGCACGCTGATTGAAGGGAGTACCGGTACCGACGGTTCTGGAGCATGGATGTATGAGAAAGATGTGCTTGGATCTTCCCCACGAGATTGTGCCAGTGAAAGTGGTGCATCAGGATCCGTAGACTGGGAAAATATTTCATTGGCTGCAAGGAGACGTCTTGGAAGTCGAGAAGAACGGCTCGTATTGACCGTGTTATTATGATTGTTGTTATTGTTTTGGGTTGCGGGTGCTGGCGAGTTCAAAGTACCGTGGAACGATGAGGAGGAACGAGAAATGGCTGAGATCGGAAGCGGAGCAGGAGGGGTGACGGTCGTCGAAGAAAAATTCTGACGAGCAAAATTCTGACGAGTTTCTTCAACCACCTCTGTTTCGCAACGGATCAACCAATCCCATCTCTACCCAAATACGCGAGAACTTACTCTCGACACTCTGAATCCACAGGTTCATACGATCAATTGCAACCTCATGTTCGGGTCGGATGTTCTCCCAGCTGAATCTCCCATCCTCACCGGACCTTCTCTGCTCAAAATCAATGGGTTCAGGGGAAGGACACCATACCGGTGTATTGCGGCCCGTGAGTTGTCCCAGAGTAGATGACTTGTAGAAGCGCACGCTCTTATCTAGAAACATGGTGAACGATCGGGTAAAGGCAGGTACGAATAGAGATGCTCACCAATAGAGGCTTTGACGCTATGCTTCAATGAGTTGAACCCTGACTCGCCATTCCTGTTCTCCACGGGCAACCCAATGTCAGCTACAGTATCGTTCTTGACTCGACTCTCTTCTGAGGGCCGCTTCCTCGTACTCTGACCGAGCCCAAGTGCAGTGATGGACCCATTGCACGATGACAGAATCTGAGCCGACGTTCGCACGCCGACCTTGGCAACTTCGATCCGACTCCTCTCCAAATTCGACAGTGATGACGAGATTGTTGTGACCGATTGCATGGTAGGAAGTCTTCTATCCTCGACGTTGCCACTCGCTTCTTTCTTTATCTCATCCCCGATGGGAATCTTGCACCCAGCTTGAGCAGACGCAACTTCAGCAACAACCTCCGCCTCTACCCGGGAGTCATCACCGTCGGAAGAATCCGAGCCGGCACTTGTCCGAGTGAGGATGGTAGAGGCATGATCGACGTGACCATCAGCACTCGTATCAGTCAACATAACCATCTCCCTCAATCGTTCACGTTCTCTTTCCCAATCCATCATTCGGTCTCTGACACTTCCCTTCGCAACTGTAGTAGCGCCGGACAAATTGGCCACCAGCGGAAGTGATGCAATATCTCGTTCCCTCACGGAGGTCTTGGGACTGAGAGCAGTGGCTCTGGGGAGTCTATTGGGCACATGCGCGTCCCTGCGAGGGGTATGAACCTGAGAAGACAGGCCATCATTCTCCTTGTTCTCCTTCTGAACGGTTGTGCGACCTCTCATGCTCTCCCTTCCTCTGTCCTTTTTCTCCCCACCATGCCTTGCTGGGCGCCCGACGCCATGTGCGCCCAGATCAACGTTCCGAGAGAATCCTGTGAGATCTGCAAGCACAGCAGCACGCCGACGAGTCCGGGGTGGTTTTCCCGACAGTTGTTTCGAGACTGAGGTCTGCTGAGAAGTCTGGTGAACAATGGTGTGGGTAGGTGTTTGGGGGGTGTTCGGCAGAGTGAGTGAGTGATGGGGTGCTCGCGTGCGTGCATGGCCCACTTCGAGAGTTTGAAGATGCGCGAGGTGAGACAGTGTGTGTTTCTTCTCCGTGATCCTCGCTTGCCCAGAAGGAACGAGTGAGTCCTTCGTAGCACCAGATGCTGCGGTAATGCGCGGGGAAGGTTGTCGAGGTCCTAGAGGACGCCTCAGCGAAGAGTTCGAGTTGAACTTGATCAGCGTTTTGGCCTGGTGTGGGTTCGTGCTCCCGTGACGTTTACGAACACTAGCATCTTTCACCTCGTCGAGTTCCGCTTCCGCACCGATTTGGAGTCGAGGCTTTATGATGGGTGAAGCTTGAACGGTAGAAAGTTTTCTCATGCGTGCTGCAGTAGAGACATCAGGATATGTGCGTAATTTAGGTTGGGACTTTGATCGTGAGTGGGTCCTGGGTCGTACCGCGGGCGAGGCAGGGGTAGGAGGTGCTTGTCCCACGAAAGCACGACGGGTTGACACAATTGGCGCTTCCAAAGGTGATTTGGATGTCTGGGATTGCGACGCCGACGTCGTTACAGGAGTAAATCTCTGTGTGGATTCCGCCCTTGAAGCTGGTCGCGAACTAACGCCTATCCTCGACGCAGACCGTGACGCGGACTCCGTCCTTGATGCTGGTCGTGAAGCAGAGGATTGTGACCTTGAACCTGACCCTGACCACGGGAGAGATATGTCGAGAAGACGCGACGGTGATGGTTCCTTCTCCTTCTCCTTCTCCTTGAAGGAGTCCCTGAACGAATCAAAGAATGAATGCGTGCGAGCGTGCACGGTGGACGGGACCGCTGCCGATGCCGATTTTCCTGTAAAATGAGATTCAGGGATGGACACGAACAGGAGCACAGTTAACTTACTGTGGCGCTCGACAGGAGTAACTGGGGTCGCGTCCCAATATGCATCACGCATCATTTCGGCAGCCGTATACCGTAGATCAGCATTGGGGACAATCATGCGCTTCAGAAAACGCTCGAGAAGCTGGGACATGGAATATTTGCCGACCCATCTTCCCCGCATCTAAGTCACACTGTCATGGGGGCATTTGTTTGGAACAGGATAGGGATACATACTGTTCGATGCCAGTATCTCTCCAAGTCCTCCTTCTTTTCGAAGACCTCGCCTTCCTCGTATTCGAAAGGGGTGCGTCCGGCGAGAATTTCAAAGAAAGTTACACCAAGAGACCAAACGTCGGATTTTCTGGTGTCATGAGGGAGTCCGCGAGCACGCTCAGGGGAAAGATACTGAATGAGGGTTTTAGATGAGGGACAGAAAGGGGATTAGTGCAGCATACCTCGGGAGTACCATACGTCAAGTTGCTGTGAAAAGCTTTGGGAGAAGTAAGATCATACTTTTCAGCAAATCCGAAATCAACAAGGACAGGGATGTTAGCACGGGAGAGGAGAATGTTGGCCGGTCTGAGGGGAGGGGATCAGACATTGGTGTTGGGTCACAGGCACGATGGGATGGACGTACTTGATGTCGTTGTGTACGACGCCCCTGGAGTGGAGGAAGTGAACGCCAGAGAGGAGTGATTTGAACCACTCCTTTGCGCGTGGCTCTGAGACTTCTACAGGAACAGGTGTGGGGAGGTATGCCCTGCCAAGACGGATGAGATTCGGGGAGAAGGAGAGGAAGGAGACTGACATTGTGATGAGCGCATAGGATGGGGTGATGATGAACGAATGAAAGGGGACGATAGAAGGATGTGGGTCATTCTTGAACGATCTAACGATCTTCATTTCATTCCATCTAACGTGAGCCCGGGGGTGAGTTGAGAACGGAGACGGAGGAGGGAGACGCACAATGAGCGTACTCTGGCGGCAGTGGTGGATGTTTTGGAGCGGTGAACGAGCTTCACCGCGACCTCGATATCCTTGACCTTGCCCGAGGAAGACTTTGGGCGACAAAGCCATACACTGCCCCAGTTTCCATAACCGATCTAGGGGGGGAAAGGGGATGAGGAGAACGGAAGAATGGATGGAAGAGCCTACTTCTTTGACAAACTGGAGACGTTCTGCGAGGAGATGGTCGGAGAGGGAGAAGACGTCGGAGGGGGAGTCCATGACGATCAAGTTACAAGTACAACACCGCACCAACACACGCACGAACGGAAATCCCAATGTTCTTGCCATCACTCGAACAAGCGACAAACAAATGTAAACAACGCGTAAACACCGTGGGAAATACGCGTCCTCACCCATCACACGTGGATTACATCAACTTCCCCTTTAAGTATGCTCAGGCTCAACTGCTCATCCAAACAGCCCAACGAGAACGGCCTCCGAATCGGTCAGAGGTGGAGGCATCGAGTAGGGTGGTCGGCTGGAATTGTGGCGGTGGTGCCTTGAAATGCTGAAGAACGGCGACCACAAATGTGCGTTTCTTCAAGTTGTACTATGGTGGATGAGTTGAAGTTGTGAAATCGTTACTCAGTGACAGTGACTCATGAGAGTCAATTCACGACGACTGCGGACTGTGGACTGGCCAGGATTCCAGGATAGAATCTGAGACGCGAGTCACGACCAAGTTCAACACGGAACTTGGTCTCGGCATCATGGCACCTGTCAGATATTGTACTGGCTTACTGAGAGGGTGTGATGGATCAAATAACCTTAATGGTAACTCCGTTGCGCTTACTAACTGCTGTGCAATAAACCGATGCAGGCAAGGCGTCTGAATGCCGGTGGCGAATCAAAACATTGACACGGATGGTAAGTAACCAAAGGATGGTAGAATGATGCCTGAAAGTTCAAATTTCGTATGTCACAGCCTGACATTGACAGGTGGCGGTGGCTCATTCCTCAGGCCTCAACTAGCGCTCTTAGTCGACGACCTGGTAAGTTCTTGAGCCTTGAGACTGAAATTTACCATCGCTGTTTAAAAAGACACCGACAGCTCAGCCAATTGATCGTTCTCGACCGTCTGATTGGCTGTGCCACCGGCAAGTATCCAAATGATGCATGATGTATGATGAGCTGGCACCTCCATAGCAAACATTCTCCAGGTTGACGCCCGGGGTTGTGCATTCACCCTGGAACACAGCAAGTCAACAATTTGCCACGATTGTCTTGGCATGTTCTTTGATATATATATTCTTCCACGGCCGGCGATGTACGCAGCACGGAGCATTCGACAACTTTTTTTATCCACGACATCTGACCACTTGCGACTTTCGCGTGGTGGACAGCATCTATCTACGCCTGCACGATACGAAAATGTGCTCCGCACGCTCGTACCCACCCACCCGTCCGTGTACTGTGTACTACGTCCCAACGCTCACCTTCCTCACTGAATCATCTCTCTAGAACCACACAGAATTATGACATCAGCTACGCGAGCTCGCACAGAGCCTGTGCCTGGTGGATTCATGAAGTCGGTGGTGGGGCACAATGATATAGATGACTTGGACGAAGGGATAGTGATGCTGTCTCAACCGGAAAGGCAAAGTCTGTCAGGTCCTGAGCATATGCCTTCAATCAACGATCTTACTCGATCCTGCATTTAGTCACACAGAAAGAGCAAGATGCATTAGATGAAAAGGCGCGAAAACGGGCAATGAGGAACCTCGTCAACTCTTGGCAAGAACGGCTTCAACTCATCAGCGTCATCGTAGGTTCCTGCACTGCGTTTTGAGTGTAATCTGGGGCTCACTATGTTTACAGACTACTTTCTTTGCATCAACAGAAGCAGCTATGCTGGTGAATACGAAACCTGCTACTACCGTCGACTGGGAAAGTGGCATCTTGAAGGCATCGAATGCCGCCCTGCTGGGGGCATTGATTGTACACGTTTATGCTGGTATGTGTGACGGTTGTAATCATTCTATAACAAGCTCACGCGTACCCTTCAATGCAGCTATCCTCTCATTTTTGGGTGCATTCCTCCTAACCAGGTATAAACTGAAAGAGGCTACGCGCGAAGAGATGATTGTAGAAGGTATTAAAATAGTGAACTCACCCCTTTCGGGATCCGTGATCAAGGACGTCGAGCGGGGCCCCGAGGATCTTGGACTGCAACCAACCCTTACGAGCAATGATGCTCAACCAACACCCAGGTTAGACAGGAGGCAGAGCTCATATGCGGTCGAACCACCCATTATTTCTGCCCATCCTCATATTGAGCAAGTTGGACCATTCATGTCAAATGTGTCGTCCCACCTCTTGAGCCGGACCCACATGCTTTGCGTCTTCCTTGCTGCGGTAGGCTTCGTACTTGCAATCGTTGGCATCTTGTGTTATGCTTGGGCCTCGCAGTCAAGGGAAGTTAGTATATTTGCGTCTACGTGCCTGGGTGGAGCTGTGCTTGCTATGGTTGTCTTACTCATATAACTTCCACCCATGCTTGCGCGGCGACTGAGTGACATTGTTTCTCCACCGGACGACTACATTTACTTGATGCTCTACCAACTATTTCCCATTCCCCGTACAAGTACAGTATTCCAAAATTCCATTCTAATCTACCTAGGGCATAGTATAATGGGCTCCATTTTGTGAACCGATTGTAGTTGTATCTCGCTATGGATATTTGTGTCTTTGGCCTACCGAAGAGAGAGATCTTCGAAGCTGTCTGGGAACTGTCGTCGAAACCTTGCTTGAGAGGAACAGTATGATGGCGACATACAACACGAAGTAGTTCTTGATCACAGTTGTACACTTGAAATTACTATTGACAGCGTCTTCGTGAGATCAGAACAACTGTCTTCTGATCTCGAAAGCCAATATCAACATGGCGATGGGGCGTGTGCTTATCCACCGCAACGTAGGAAGCAAGCCGTCCATAATCCTCAACAGTCGAGATAGCAACTGGGAATGGGCCAAACTTTGACATCTGGTGTGTGCGAGCTACTACAGGGCGTACTACGAAAAACGGATTCAGGCGTGAATGGAATAAGCGCAATCGACAAGTCGTGTATTTCCTTCAAGAAAGGCCATATATTCATACTAATTCGTGCGTGGAGTGATGCTCGGGCATTTTCACCGTGATCAGGTCGGACGCACCGAATGCCACGTGGACACTTGCAGTCATGGTGATCACCAGTACGTCCTGCAAGCTCCATTGATCGGTTCCTCGTCCCTCGGAGCGCAGGCTTTTCCAAAGAATTTTGCGATCCGATGGAATGAGCCGTCGGCCAAACGGGCACGGGCGGGATGAGGCCATCGATGGGAACGCCAAAAGCCGTATAGAAGACATGAAGCTATGATTGACATGCGTCTGACGCGGCAAAGGCGGGAAAGGCGATGTGGAAGGGAAGCATACTAGGGTGTGACCGGACCAATTGGGTACGTCACATGACTGCGAGCACGGCGCACATTCAAGCTGCTCCTCCTTAGCATCCTCCCACGTAAGGGTCATAGTTCCTACCCCATGCCAAGGCCAGGGTACCATGACATCTGACAATTATTCACCACGCACGCGAATCGCGATTTTAACACGAACCCCACTCACGCCGCGGTGCGAGGGTCGAGGTTTGGACAACACCTACTGAGGTGACATCGCAAAAGGGGATATTTTTGTAGCCGACCAAATGGCCCCATAGAGCTGAACATGAGCAGAGTCTGCCAAGCTTTGATTTGGTGATTTTCTCCCGTCCATAATTGGATTCGCCCTTCGCCGCCTCATGTTGTCTTATCACCGGCGAGCACCGGTCAAGCATGTTCTTCCATACCGTTCGTGATGCACTTCTGTTCGGATCCTTCTGTCAAGAAATATTTTACGTTCCTGTTGGCAGAGCGCAGGATGCAAGTATTCATGCCGGCTACCTCTATGACCCGTGCTGTGAGAACTTGCACACGATTGGACGATTGAGCCACGTCTCGACCTGATTAGGGACTTGATCTCCATTCAGTAGATCAGGCGTAAGCCACGGGACCGCACTTCGACGAATCGTTTCATCGCCACTTTCCGGAGCGATACTCGTGTGCAAACCTATGCTGCAGAATTCGCAGTGAACATTGCCTGCCATCAGGACGTGGTCACTTCATTCTTGTCACACGACCCCCGAGCTTGGCAGGCAGTCGCAGACTCCGCCTTGAGACGATTTTCTCATGCCTTGTTCAAGTTTGCCATCATGTCTGATTATTTCTGGGTCTCTGAACCCTCCTAGCAGATTATTTGTATGTCATTCAGGTTCAAGCCCTGTTTGATCTCTCAGGCTGCTGAACCGAACAACCGGGCACTTGGTACCGACTTCCCACTCATGGCACTCTGGGGAAGTCCACCGTCTGCGGTGGGAACCTTCCATTCTCAGGTCGCTTCTTTCGGTTCCCCCTGGCATAGAATGGCGGCGCAATCTAGTTCTAGACATGTGAAATGACAATGGCAATGGTGACATCGTTCCCTGCTTTGGCAGACGTAGTGCTTCTGGCACTATAAAGACGCCTGTCTTTGAGGCGATAGCTCCCATCCTCCTCACCCCCTTTCTGTTCTGTTACTTGGATTGTTTCGTCCACGCACAGTCATGTCCAAACTCGTCATAAAATCTGTTCCCTTTGCGACCCGTCTCCGGGCACAACTCGGAGCGAAGGAGCTTCTTGATCGCGACCGCAAGCGTGCAGCCAAGTTCCTCGCTGGCTTGTCCCCGCATGGGCCAACCATCAATCTCAGGCGTCAGCTTGCTGCTAGCGCCGACGATAGTGACAGCATCGATGTGACAGATTCAGGCGAGTAAGATTTGATACTGGTTTTAACGTGTATTAAATGTTGGCTGCTATTAGGTGTGACCTATACCACGTCAGTTGGCGTTGGGAATCCCCCAACACAATACGACCTTCTCATCGATACTGGTAGGTTCTGTACTAGGTCGCCTCGGCTTGATTCATCTCAACGTCGCCTATAGGGAGTTCAAACACTTGGGTTGGTGCAAGCACTCGATACAACCCATCTCACACCAGCCGAAGCACTGGTAACACTTTCGTAAGTTCACATCTTATCAATAAGTTGACACACTGGTTTGATACCCTCCATCGCAGCATGTCAGCTATGGCTCCGGAACAGTATCTGGAACAGAATGTCTGTCCTTTCTTTTATTGCGTAGCTCAGAAGACTCACGATCATACAGACACCGATACAGTGATCTTGAACCAGGAACTTGTAATCAAGAACCAATCCATCGGTGTTGCATCCTCTGCTCAAGGCTTCCAGGGTGTAGATGGCATTATTGGGTGGGTACCCTATCAGACTAGCTACCTATTAACGTGGCGACAAACAAATTACAGCGTCGGTCCGGTCGATCTGACCCAAGGCACTGTTTCAAACACAGATCAGGTGCCGACAGTCACGGACAACCTCTACTCCCAAGGCACGATTTCTTCAGCCTCACTGGGTATTTTCTACGAGCCCTCCTCGATTACTGATGTCGCAAACGGCGAGCTGACCTTCGGAGGAACCGATAGCACCAAGTGAGCTGTCTCACAATCTCTTCTTTCAAGCTTAAATTCACCCGCAAACGTTAGATACACTGGCGAACTCAACTTCGTGCCAGTTACATCCACCTCTCCCGCGTCACATGTGAGTACAACTTGTCTGTCAGGATGCAGCAACCAACTTTCTCACTGTGCACGCTGTTGTAGTACTGGGGAATCGATCAAACAGTGACTTACGGAAACCACACGCCCCTTCTGAGGACCTCTGCTGGTATCGTCGACACGGGCACTACGCTTTTACTCCTTGCCACGGATGCTTTCCATGCATACCGGAAGGCAACGGGTGCAATTTTGGACCCGTGAGATACTTGCACTTTTCACCGTCATAACGTGGTGATACTCAAATTCATGGGGGACAGGACTACAGGTTTACTTACGATCACGGAGAGACAGTACCAGCACCTGCAGAGCATTTACTTCCACATCGGCGGGGTATTTCACATACCATTCACCCCCTGAGTAATCGACTGACCGAGATCCCTTTCAACAGGTTACATACGAGCTAACGCCCAACGCCCAGATCTGGCCCCGTGCACTCAACGGCGTGCTCGGAGGTGAAGATACCAAGATTTATCTGATCACGTCCGACCTCGGATCTCCGAGTGGATCTGGTCTCGACTTTATCAGTAAGTCTTTCTCATGCTCTAGGGTTAGCGTATTCGTTGATGTAGGACGTGCAACAGACGGATTTGGATGGCTCCAACGTTTCTACTCGGTCTTTGACACTGGAAACGCCCGGGTTGGGCTCGCCACGACCCCGTACACGCACGCTGAGACGAACTAGGCTTATCGTTGACTGGATTCATGATTGAGCAAGATTGGTCAGATTGTACTTGTAGTGCAAGACTTGCGCAGAGGTTCGTTAGCCCATCGCATGACATGATTCGACATTGTATCAGATCTTTTGGATATATACTACTTCTTGAACTTTGCATGCTATGCAAGAATTGAGGTCAGCCCGAAGCATGCGAGTCGGATGGGCCTGGTGAGTCCCATGTGCTTTCCTCTACGCGACTCGAGGGAACGTGGGAGGTCTAGTACTAACGGGTGTTCGAACGTTCAATGTTGCCATCTCTTTCCGAGTGTCATTGGCAGTAGAGCACGGTGAGCCATGACGTCATACACCTGAATCTAACTCCTGAGTGTTCGAAATTCTTGTCTACACCATGACCTCGTTGATGCCCCCTGCGCCTAAACCCAAGTCCCGTCTCGCTCGTTACCGTCTCCTATCGCCCCATGCCTCCATCCACGTCTCCCCCCTCCAACTCGGCGCAATGAGCGTCGGAGACAGGTGGGCGAAAGTGATGGGGAGCATGGACAAGGAATCTTCCTTCAAGCTCTTGGACACCTATTACGAAGCTGGCGGAAACTTTATCGACACCGCCAACAATTAGTGTGTTGTCTCCTCACCTTGACGTTTGCGCCATGAAGACCTCGTTTCGCTCTAGCCATGACCAGAGGTCGGAAGAGTTTATTGGCGAATGGGTAGAGAAGCGTGGAATTAGAGATCAGCTTGTCATTGCAACCAAGGTCGGTGTCGGACCGTTAGAGAGCGTCATGCTGATTAAACGTCCAGTACTCTTCAAATTTCATGCAAGGAGAGCCCGGAGTGCAAAAAAAGGTGTTCTACTCTGGAAACAGTGTGAAATCGATGCGTATCAGCGTCGAAGCGAGCCTGAGGAAGCTCAGGACGTCGTACATTGACATACTCTATGTCCACTGGTGGGATTGGGAGACTTCTATCGAGGAAGTGATGAATGGCCTTCACATGCTTGTTCAGCAAGGACTAGTGCTTTACCTGGTACGTAGTAATTACATCTTTGGCAGTTCCGACTATTTTGATTCGGTTTGGTTGTTAGGGTGTATTTCTGATACCCCGGCATGGATGGTTTCGCAGGCGAACCAGTATGCTCGTGATCACAGTAAGACCCCGTTTGTGATCTATCAAGGCCTCTGGAATGTGATAGATCGCTCCTTGGAGCGAGATATCATTCCCATGTGCAAGGCCCATGGTTTGTCGAGATTATTGTCACTGCTTGTAATGTTCTCAGTGGCTGATAGGCATGGCCATCGCCCCGTGGAGTGTGTTAGCAGGCGGAAAGCTTCGCACTGACGAAGAGGAAGAGCGGCTTGCTCAATCGGGCGTGTTGTCATGGATCCGGAGTGGAAGCGAAATAAGAATGAAAGGGCCATGAGCGCGGCGTGGGAGAAGGTCGCCAAAGAAGTCGGCGCCAAGCAAATCAGCGCGGTAGCGATTGCATACGTCATGCAGAAGGTGCCTTATGTGTTCCCTATCATCGGAGGTCGGAAAGTGGAACACTTGTAAGCTAACCTTGAGGCTCTGGGTATTGTCCTCACTCCCGAGCACATCAAGTATTTGGAGAGTATTGTTCCTTTCGATCCTGGTTTTCCAATGACAATGATTGTCAGTCATTTATCTGCATCTCTTGACCTATTTCTTTTTAACCATTTAACGACAATCTTTGTTGTACAGGATGATGGCAGTGATTACAACTTTATGGTCAAATCAGCTGGTTACTTTGAGAAGCAACTTCCTGCTTGGGTGGTTCTGCCAGATTCTTCTTGAGCTGAGATTGCAGTAGGGTGTAGTAAATCTAGGTCCAAATTCAGAAGCATGCAAGGTTTGTTGTCAATAATGTTGAATGTACATAGCATATGTGCCAACATGTATATTTTCATGATTAAGAGGCAAACTTAGAGGCCATGGTCATTTGTATAATCCAGTGATGACTGATGCAGTCCAGCTGGAGAGGTGTTGTGAGTATGTATGTAGATAAGGATGAAAAGCAAAAGCAAAAACAAAAATTGTTGCAGATAGCAACATGTTCAACCAGAAATACTGAAATGAGGAGTCAGTGATGGATGAAGTTGGCATTGATGAGTATGACAAGGATGAGGTTGAAGATGGGTACAGTGATAGTGAGGAGACGGTACATGCAAGTGGCCCCTTGACTAAGGGCTAGGTAGGTGAGAGAGAGAGGAGTGGTATTTGAGCTTGCTATAGGCACTGTGGAGTGGTGGGTAGAACAAGTGAATAGGACTAGTGTTACAGCTAGTCTTTTCACCCCTATGTTTGCCTACTAAATCCTAGCAGTAATGACTCATCATGATCCTTCACAATCAAGTCTATGATAACAAACCTATCATGATCTACAACTCTCAAAATCCTTATCTTATCTTATCAGGTCATGTGACTTATTATCTTATCTTATCTTCAACCAATCACATTAATTCTTTTCATCTTAAGACATACATGCACACTTGCCACTTCTCTAAGGCATGAGAACATCTCATGATCTGTCTATCTTAGTATGCACAGCCTTCTTTTCATTTCTGTGCTGTGCTATGCTTCTCTTCTTTTTGATGCATGCACACTCCTCATGTTATTAATCTCTGCCATTCTGCCACTGCCTCATGTTACGGGCTGCAATGAGGACTTGTTCGACGAGGAACATGGATATGAGGAGACGATGATGAATGGTGTTGATGTTGATGAGTAGTATGAGGATGAGATTGAAAATTGGTATGGCGATGGTGACTAGACGATAGAGCATATGCAAGGCCCCTTTACAGAGGGCTAGGCTGGTGAGGAGGAGAGGAGTGGTACCACTGGGTTGCAGGCACTGATTGACAGTGGGTGGAACGAAGTGAATAGGACTAAGGTATGAAGGAATTACAGGAAGGGTTTATATATGATGACTGAGTACCTTAGGGCAGGTGTTGGAGTCTAAATTAGTTAAGGGCAGGTAGAGCATGGAATGCAATGGAACATTCAAGAAGAAAAGAAGTTAATGGTAATGATTGTGAGAGAAATATAAGGGACACAGGGTATGACATCATCCATGATGTCATAAGGCTAGCTTTGTGTCATGTGAAGGTTCCTGCAGTCATGTGCACCTGGTCATGTGACTTTGGAAAGAGAAATTGACTAAGTAAAATGGTGCTCAGTGATGCATGCATATGAGCGAAAGATAAAGTGAAAAACGGGGCGTATGCAGGCCCGAACTATAACACCTCATGGTGTTCACATATCTGCCTCATGTTTTCCTACACTATATCCCTTTATGGTTGTATAGCCTCTAGTGCACAGACCATGTCCATAATATGTACAAACAGTAGCTAGAGTATATAAACCCCCTGTTATAGTTCGGGCCATGTACACCCCTATTTATTTATTTTTCCTTTGCTCATATGCATCACATCACTGAGCAACATTTTATCTTAGTCATTTCTTTCTTCCAAAGTCACGTGACCAGTGCACATGATTGTGGGAATGTTCACATGACCAGAGGCTAGACTTATGACATCATAGATGATGTCATACCTCATGGTTGTTATCTTTCTCTCATGTTTATTTCTGTCTTTCTCTTTCCTTCCAGAACATTCCATCGATTTCTTATCTTCGCCTGCCCTAAACCTAATTCAGACTCAGATGCTTGCCCTAAAGTACTCAGTATTACTATATAAACCCTTCCTGTAATTCCCTTGTACTTTAGTCCTAATCACTTTGTTCCACCCACCATCTGGTGCCTGCAACTCAGTGATACCACTTGCCTCTTCCTCGCCAGCCTAGCCCTCTGCTCGGAGCAACTTATATGTTATATCGTCTTGTCTCAGTTGCCGTCCCCATCTTCAACCTCATTCTCATTGTTCTTGTCAATGTCGACACCATTAGTCGCTGTCTCCTTGTCTCCGTCTTTCTTGTCCAGGCTGTCATTGCAGCCTGTAACACCTCCAATACAGCACCAGAGAACAGTAAAGTTCTCTTGGTCTTTCCTCCAAAGTTAGATCATAAGCACTACTCAGTTTTCTCTCTCTCTCTCTCTGATCCATCTGTAGAACCTTACTCTTTGGAGATAGATTCTGGAGTTGTTTTAACTAGAGTATGAGGAGGATACAGGTGGGTTTATATAGTGAATGATGAGTACTCTAGGGCAGGCCTGCTGAGTCCTACATAGTTTAGGGCAAGCATAGAACATAGAACATCATGGAATGTTCAAGAAGAAAGAAAGAAGATGGAAATAAATGTGAGAGAAAGATAAGGACCATAAGGTATGACATCATCAATGATGTCATAGATCTGGCCTTAGGTCAGGTGCCAGTTCCTGTGGTCATGTGCACTGGTCATGTGACTTTGGAAAAGATAAAGTGCTAAGTAAAATGGTGCTTAGTGATGCAAGCATATGAGTGAAGGATAAAAGAAATAAATAGAGNNTGAACTATAACAAAAATGACACAGAGATCAGGAAGTGTGTCATGATATCCACCCTGAGCCCATAGCAATACAGCCCACCAAATACAGGATTAGGTGAGAATTGACAAGGGATCAACACAGACTCACTCCTCTTTTTCTATAGTGACCTCAAAAACTGTTCCAATGTTTGGTAGTTTTGTGTTGTACATAGAATAGTGCTTTAGGGTGTGGGAATGATGCTTAGCATTGGCAGGTGCATGTGAAATGTGGACCCTTAGCTACCTGAGTACCTAAGCATCACATGATTCAGTTCAGAGGGTGAGAAGATACATCCATTTTAATATCATAACATTATTAGAACAGTTTTTGAGCTTTTGATATCAAGTGTGAGATTGCAACAAAACAAAAGGATTGCTATTGTTGTTTGGTGGTACAAACAAAGATACACATATAAATATTGTATCTGAGTTTGAATTAATCCCCACACCTCTTTGCTTTCAACCATTATCATCATGCAATCTCTTTCCACTACTCAACAAAGCACTATCCTTTCTCAGCTCAATGCTGGCCACTCCATTCAATCTATTGCATCTACCATAGGTGTTGGCATTGTCACCATCTCCAGGTTTCATTCCAAGAAGTGTTCTAGCCTTCAAAAATCTACTGGTAGTCAACCATCCAAGCTTTCTTCTACCAATATTTGACATGCTCAGTATCTTATCACCTCTGAAAAGGCTGAAAATGCTGTCCAAGTGACCAAGGCACTGCCTGGTATCATCAATCAACCTCTCTCTGCCAGTACAGTTCATCTCTGTTATAGGCATCAATGAGGAACGAGGTGATGATGAGAACATGGGAAACTACTCAGCTAGA
>QFEQ01000206.1:0-13689 GCA_003316335.1 Hemileccinum impolitum
GAACATCATGGAATGTTCAAGAAGAAAAGAAGCAAACAGAAATAAGCATGAGAGAAAGATAATGAACATAAGGTATGACATCATTGATGATGTCATGGGGCTAGCCTCAAGTCATGTGAGGATTCCCGCAGTCACGTGCACTTGGTTATGTGACTTTGGAAAGAGAAACTGACTAAGTAAACGATGCCCAGTGATGCATGCATATGAGCGAAAGATAAAGTGAAAAATAGGGTGTATGCGTGCCCAAACTACAACACTTTTTCCATCAATGACTGGTTGGAATACCACAGACCCTACTCCAGCCAAGTAGACAACAGTGTTGTCAGCGAGTTTGATAGGAACCCGTTTGGGGGCATAGTTGCACAGCCAGTGGTGATGTGGTGTCATATGAGAAGTTGCCCCTGAGTCTGCATTCCAGTCATGGTCAGCATCGAGTTGGAGTGGTGAAAATGGGTCAGAGGAGTCACTGGAACAAAGACTTGCATTTCCTGCATGTTCAACAACATTCTGGGGCTTAGATGACGATGTATTTGCTGCCTGAGCTGGGGTCTGCTTCTTGTCCTTGTTCTTGTTTGCCTTGTAGTATGTTTTTGCACGTTACAGTGAATAGCACTTGCATTGGCAGTGTCCCAGTTTGTCGCAGAACGAATGGGGTAGGTTGGGACTACACCGGCAGCCAGAGGACGATGTAGACAGCGCTGAATCAGCAGGAGTGGTGGTGGAAGTATCAGAATGAGGGTGTTGATTGATTTCCTCAGTCTGGAATGCAGCTTTCACCTTGTCCTTGTTTAGGTCAGTGAGGAGGGCAAGGGAAGAGGTGAAGTGCGAGTATTCGGGGCCAAGGGCATGAATCATGGCCATGCAAGTGAGTTTGTCGTCCAGAGTGGTGATATCAAACGAGGTGGTGTGCAAATCCTTGATGTGCAGTATGGATTTCTCAACTCTGGCAGCAAGACCAGGCAGAGTCTCTTCAGCATGTTTCCGGATGCTGAAAAACACATCATAGGTGACAAAACAACTACTGGCCTTCTGCTAAACGAAGACCTTCTTTAGTGCAGCTCAGGCCTTGGTGGGGTCATCCTTGTCAGCCTGGATGTGGACCCTTTGATCTGGTGTGATATTGAGCATCAACTCACCAGCTGCCTTGTCCTGCTTGATGTCCCAAGCAGTCTGGTCAGCTCCAGCAGTGGTGGGACGAGTTTCTTTGCCATCTACAAGGTGCCAGAGGCCTTTGGAATGAAAGAGAGCCTTCATTTCTTTGCTCTAGGTGATGTAGTTGGTGCCAGTAAGGGCCTGGATGCGATGGGAGTGGGATTGGTGTTCTGAGGACATGATGTGAATAGGAATGGTGGGAAGCGAAGAGGTGAGGTGGGAAGTGAAGAGGTGAGGTGGGAAGCAAGTACTGAGGCAAGAAGTTTTCAGATGTGGTCAACCAGCTGAGCAGTATTGAAGCAACTAGAGCACAGGGCTCATAACCTGTTAACAGCTGGATTCACTTGACTGGAGTCCACAGTGAGAAACTAAGGAAAGCACTCACTGTGGGACTCTGACTATATAAATGTAAGGTAACAACTATCAACAATGAATGCACCACAATGTGGCTGACAATTCAAAAATGCACAGAGTGTGCAACACAACTCCAACACTTTCTACCAGGAAGATTGCCTCCCAGACTGGCCTAGGAAAGTCTACAGTGGCTCAAGTCCTTCAGGAAATCCAATCAGAAATGCCTAGACTTCATGGTGGTCATCCAATGAAGCTTTCTGATACCAATAAAAGAGCTATTGTGCAGCAAATTATAACTGGCAAGGCCAAAAAAATGCTATACAAGCTACACAATTCATCAACTCTATTGTTGACTCTCCTGTCTCCTCCCAAACAGTGAGAAATACCCTCAAGGAGGCCTCACTTAAAGCTGTAGTGAAGAAAAAGAACCACTTCTCTCAGATATCCATAGGAAAAGGAGGCTAGCCTTTGCTCTCAAGTATCAACATTGGACTATGGAGGACTGGAAAAGGGTTATATGGTCAGATGAAACCAAAATCAACAGGATTGGGTCAGATGGGCAAGAGTATGTGTGGAAAAGAAAAGGGAAAGGGTTAACTTCTAGAGAGGTTAAAGGTATAGTGAAGTTTGGTGGAGGTTCACTGATGGTGTGGGGGTGTATAGGATGGAATGGTGTTGGGGTATTGAGTGAGGTTGAGGGAAGAATGGATGCTGAACAATATGTTGTTATTTTGAAGAAGGGGTTGCTTCAAAGCATGGGGGAATCTGGAATCTCAGAAGGTGACATTATCTTTCAACAGAATAATGACCCAAAGCATACCTCTAGAAGAGTCTAAGAATGGTTTGAAGAACAAGATATCAAGCTTCTAGATTGGCCTGCACAGTCTCCAGACCTTAATCCTATTAAACACACATGGAATCATCTCAAAAGGTGTCTCTCAGCCTATGAGAATGCTCCTATGGGAGTTCATCAATTATGGGAAAGAGTGGAGGTAGAGTGGTGAAAGATAAGATTTCTGTGGAACAGTGTCAAAAATGGATAGAAAGTATGCCTAGAAGGATTGAAGCAGTTATAAAGGCCAAGGAAGCTCATACCAAATATTAGATACTTTGATTTTTGTAAAGTCAAAAAACTGTCTGCATGACATGTCATTTTAAAATGGCTGCCATTCATTCACCTCTTGATTAAATCTCTTGATTCCTGGATGGATAGAAAGCCCTGAATGGGCAGAGGATTTCATTCTCTCATAGCTTAGATAGGGGTTAAGTGTTATTGCAGTTGGGAGCTTTTAGTGCAAAATGTGCAAACATGCAGACAGTTTTTTGAGCCACTGTATACAAGGTGTGAAATAGTGATTAAAAGGAAGTGTATCACAGCACAGAGATGAAGAAGGCTCTGCATACTAAGTAAAACACATCATGTGACATTCACATATGTTTGCAAAGTTGAAAAAGGACACAAGTCCATATTCTCTTGTGAGACCAAAAAAAGGCCTATGATTGGCCAGAGATTAGATTGAGTCACATGACCCAATAAAATAAGATAAGATAAGAAAAGTCTGTAGAATGCTCTGGGAGATGAGCTGTGATGAAGCACTAAGGTGTAAATCTTGTTGAAGAGGTGTAGGGAATATTGTGGATAGGGATCAAGTTATAACACATACCCTTACTCCCCCCTTCTTAACAAGACCCATGGCATACTTAGGGTCTCTGCTTCCAGTCAGACTTCATGTCAAAGGTAGACAGAGATGATACAATCTAGTCTCTGCTCTTTTATATATAGGTAGACCCTTTTCTTTTCTTTTCCCTTAGCCATCTCAGCCTTTCTCTCCCTGGACTTCTATCCTTTTCCACTTTCTAGGTCTCTTGTTGCAGATCATGTGATCTGCTGTCTCATCTCCAACTAGACATATCACATGACCAATGA
Source organism: Hemileccinum impolitum (assembly GCA_003316335.1). Classification (NCBI taxonomy): domain Eukaryota; kingdom Fungi; phylum Basidiomycota; class Agaricomycetes; order Boletales; family Boletaceae; genus Hemileccinum; species Hemileccinum impolitum. Next base: position 3,434 of record QFEQ01000206.1, read on the forward strand.
TCACACAGACAACCCCTAGCTAACCTTTCTATACATCCTATGAAATTGATGTACCAATTTCAGCTTTTCCTTATCTCACAAACTAGTAGTCTTCTTACAAAGTATTACTATCATCTATACTGAAACAACCCTAGACCAAATCCCAAAGACTGTGACTAAACAGAAAGGATGAGGATGAAGGAACTAAGCCCTAACTCGATGGAGTCCTTTTAAGGGGAAAATATCAAGTTGATTAGACTAGAGACTAAGTGTTACATTTGGCCTGAGAAGGTTGAATGTAGACCCAGTGAAGATGGGGTTCTTCTGTTGGTAGACAGTGGACACAGGTTCGAGATGTCACTTGACAAAGAAAAGTCTTCCTAAGCTTTGAAGGCCTAGGACTAGTGGTTGGACAATTGACTGAGATGATGAAGAAATACTCTGCTTGAAAGGTGGTGGAACAAGTAACAGATGTTATGACAAGGTAAGAGTAAGCATCCACTCAAAAGTAGGATAAGAACTTAGAGAGATCCAGATGGAAGAGGGAACAAGAGAGATATTGCCAGGTAAGACTAGCTGGGGATACATCGGTTATAGCAAAGGGTTTATATATGTTAAGCCTGAGAAGAATGACTAATTGGATGGAATGTGAAGGAAGGAAAGAGAATGATTAGTCATAGAACTAATGATGTCATGTGGAACATCATAGAACATTATGGAACAGAGAAAGGTAAGCAGAAATGACAAACAATATGGTTGTATCAGAAAGTAAGTAATCAAGATGATGAGAGAGATAAGCATAATACTTAGCCAATCTAGCATGCTAAGTGAAGTGTTTAGCAAAGGAAACACTGTACATGTTGCAGTGGGGTTGTTCCCCATCTGAAGGAGTTAAAGACAAAGGAAAAAGTGTACTGTGGAAGCAAATCGTAACATTATCCCCTTAGTAACTCTGAAGCCCCAAAGAAGGGTAAGGGAAGAACCTGGTGAGTCAAAAGTTCGCATAGGAAGAGCCTAGAGACCTAGTGGTGTTGGTGTAGGTGGTGTCATCCCAGACATTGTTGTCTATCTCTGGTGACATGGGATGTGGGGAGGCAGAATGTCAGTTGTGGTGATGTGGGATAAAAGCATTTGTTGGACGTATGTGACAGGCACCTCTGGGAGGAATTAGGTGAGGTGCAGAGGATTGTGAAGAGCGGGAAGAGTGCATCAAGATAGATGGGGAGGACAAAGGAGAAATGGGGGTGTGTGTTATAGTTCAGGCATGCGTACACCCCTATTTTACTTTTCTCTTTCGCTCATATGCCAAGCATCACTGAGCACTGTTTACCTTAGTCAATTTTCTCTTTCAAAGTCATGTGATCAGGAACACATGATCATGGGAATGTTCACGTGACCTGAGGCCAGACTCATGACATCATCAACGATGTCATGCCTCATGTTTCTTATCTATTTCTTGCATTCATCTCTGCTTTCTTCTTGGTTCCAGAACATTCCATTTCCTTATCTTTGCCTGCCCTTAACCTAATTCAGACTCAGATACTTGCCCTAAAGTACTTGGTCGTTACTATATAAACCTCTTCTATAATTCCCTCGTACTTTAGTCCTATTCACTTCGTTCCACCCACCTCCAATGGTGCCTGCAACTCAGTGGTACTACTCTCTTCTTCTTCACCAGCCTAGCCCTCTGCAAAGGGGCCATTGTATGCTCTATTATATTGTTGCTGTCGCCATTCCCCTGTTCAATCTTGTCCTTGTCATCCTCATTGATGTCGATACCAAATACTGACACCTTCTTGTATCCGTGTTCCTAGTTGAACCCCTCATCATTGCAGTCTGCAACAGTGTGAGGATGGCAGAGGGGGCAGCAGTATTGTGGATGGCCTGGTTGGAAACACAGGCAGTGCGGACATTGATACCATCGACAGTTGGGACAAGTATGTCTGAGGTGGTGGCATTCATGGCAAGTTTCCACATAGTGAGGGTGGGTAGAAGGGAGTGAAGTGTCAATGGGTTCCCCATTGATAGTGCTATGGAGGTGGATTTCTTGTGTGATGTGTGCTCATTTCTGTGTGATTTCAATGGGAATAGGGTTTACTAGGCCATGAGGAGAGCGGTTGACTGGTACCCAAGTGGATGGGGTGATGTAGGCAGAATGGGAGTGATGATTGTTGAGCATTTGGGTTTTGTATAGAAAGTGGTCGATCTTATCGAGGAGGCCGGGGAACTCTAGCTGGTGAAGGATGGAGAGAATATCTCCCTCAAGGATGTAGTGGATATTAATGAGGAAGTCCCAGTGATGGCCAAGACTCTGTTCAGAGGAAACAAGGGATAAGAGATTTCCTATGTATTTGTTTTGGAGGTAAGCTCGATAAAGGCTCCAGAGAGGGGAGGTGACATCAAGGTGGCCGTCAAAGGAAGATAGAAGGTGTGGGTAGTGGAGGAGGTTCCTCATATATTGGAAAGAGGGATCATCAGGGAGATTCTAAAGATAGTGGGCGAACAGGGGAACAGAGATGGCTTGAACCTCATATCTAGGTTTGGTAGGGTCTTCAATGATAGGAGGGATCCAGGGGGTAGGATTCTCCCAGCTGGGGAGTGGGTTACTGGACCAACCTGGAGATGGGACAGTAGACAAGGGTTCAGGGGGTGGAGATAAAAGACAAGTAAGGAGAGAAACAGAGGAAGTGGAAGGTAAAGTAGTAGCAATAGGAGGCATAGAAGGATTGAAAACTATAGTAGGGTGAGATGGGATATCAATGACAGAGTTGGAGGTGTTGTTGGATGACATGTTGGAGGGGAGGAGTTAAGAGGAGTGAGGAGAGAAGATGGAGAAGTGCTGCTTTTTATAATCGACTAGGGTGGACTTTGCATTTTTCAAGTCCTGTTCAGGGACCCAAGTGTCTTCTTCAGCTGAGTATCCCTTCCATTGGATTAGGAAGGAATGGGACAACAGGGTTCCATGGTGGCATAAGATCTTCTCAATCTTGTACTCTTTCTCTCCTTCTATTAGATCAGGTAGTGGTTGAGGGAAGTTTGGTCCATTGTACGCTGTTTTCATGATAGGGTGATAAGAGGAAAGTGTGGAATGTGTTGTGGATTTTCCACATGGTCGGAAGGTAGAGTTGATATGTGATTGAAGATAGGACTTTCATAATGGTGAAGGGTCCTTCTCACTTGGGGAGCAAATTTAGGGTTCATAACAGAGCATTTCAAGTTTCTGGCCTCAAGCCAGACCTTCTGTCCTTTGGTGAAAGGAGTGAAGTTTTGATGGGAGTGGGAGGTCATGACTTGATGGGCAAGTTTGTGGGCAGCAAGGGCTTCATCTCATGTGGCGGTGAGTGTTACAGGTAGTCTTTTCACCCCTAAAACTTCATCACTAAATCCTAGTAGTAATAACTCGTCACGATCCCTAACAATCAAGACTAGGATATCAATCCAGTCATGCTCTACAACTTCCAAAGATCTTATCTTATCTTATTAGGTCACATGACTCGTTATCTTATCTTATCTTCAACCAATCACATCCCTTCCTTTCATCTTAAGACATAGACTCACACTTATAACTTTTCAGACTTCTCAAAGGCATAAGGACATCTCATGACCTATCTATCTTAGTATGCACAGCCTTCTTTTCATTTCCATGCTGTGCTATGCTTCTCTTCCTTCTGATCTATGCACACACCTCATGTTCTTAATCTCTGTCATGCTTCCACTTCCATTCCACCACTGCCTCATTGTGGATGTGTTATGTTTGGCCCTGGTAAGGACAAACATAGACCCGGTGAGAGCTGGGGACTTCCGTTGGTAGACAGTGGATGCAAATTCAAGACATTGCTTGACAAGGATAGGTCTTCCCACACTTCAAAGGTGAAGGACAAGCAATTGGATGATGATTGAGATGATGAAGGTTACTCTGCTTGCAAGGCAGTGGGGCAAGTAGCAAGCTATGACAAGGAAAGAGCAAGTGTCCACTCAGAAGTAGGATGAAGACTTGGAGAGATTCAGAGGGAAAGAGGACAAGAGATGTATTGCCAGAGTAAGACTAGCTGGGGATACATCAGTTGTAATGAAGGGTTTATATAAGTAGGATGTGGGAATAATGACTAATCAGATGGAATGTGAAAGAAGGAAGAAGAATGATTAGTCATGGGAAAGATGATGTCATACAGAACATCAGAGAACATTGAAAAACAATGAGAGGTAAGCAGAAATGACAAATGATACGATTGTATTGGAAAGTATGTAATCGGGATGACAAACGAGAGATAGGCATAGATACTTAGCTAATTGAGGTTGCCAAGTGAAGAGTTTAGCAAAGGGGATGCTGTACATGTTGCAGTGGGGTCGGTCCCCATCTGAAGAAGTCAAGAACAAAGAGAAAAGTGTACAAGGCAAAGTAAATTGTAACAGGATGTGTGTTTGCCTCATGTTTTCCCACACTATATCCTTTTATGGCTGTACTGCCTCTGGTGCACAGACCATGTACCTAACATATACAAACAGTAGCTAGAGTATATAAACCCCCAATAGAGTGCCAGAGAACTCTAGTAAAGTTCTCTTGGTCTTTCCTCCAAAGTCAGATTTTGAGTACTACTCAGTTTCTCTTGCCTACACTATCAGTGATTCAAGTCTAGACCTTACTCTTTGGATATAGGTCTTGGAGTTGTTTCATTAGAACTTTACTCTTCCTCACTCCCCGTTGAATGTTGTTGCTGAGTACGTCATGCTCAAAGCTTGCACACTACTAATGTCTCAAATGCAAAAGTGAACTTCAAAAGCCTCTTTACTAAAGTAGTACAATGCTTACGTTCAGGGCTCAGTGTCCTCATCTTCACAGTCCAAGACCAATTCCCTCCCCACCTATAAGGTGTTCAGCAAAGAAAGAGTCAATGCATGGCTCTCAGCCTTTGCCAACAGGCTCGCTCATGCTCAATACAATGTCAGCAGGATCTACAATGATTTCTTTGTGAGATCTCCTACCCAATCATGATCAGCTTCACTCTCCAACCTCATCCATGTCAACCCCAACCAGTGGAGTTTATAATTTTTCAGGGATCTCCCAGAACCACTAGTATATGAGTTAGCCCCCAAAGTGGTGATAGAAGAAGGGATAAGAAAGGCAGATCCACAGGAGTACAAGTGGATTAAAAAACAGTTGAAACCAAAGGTGCAGAGGAAGCCTCACACAAAAAGGGTCTATAAGGTGGACCCAAAATACCAAAGGCAATTTGGACCACGGTGGATAGAACCCCACAACTTTAGAAATATGTGCTCTGTACTCTGACCTAAGAGTTGCCTCTCTCTCCCTCTATGATACATCCAGTAGATGAACAAATATCTTGAAGCACTTTACACCTTCTTGATTACCTTCTCAATTTTATACCTTGCCACTCTCTTCTACTGCATTCCACGGGACACAGACATAAAAATCACAATCAGATCTTTAGTCATTGAAATCATTGACCCTCATTTTCATGAAAAACAAGAAGCACTCCTCAAAACTGAAGCCAATGAATACTTCTCTGCTCTTGCAGACCTCAATGGTTGGGAAAATCCAGCTATCCCTTGGGATGGTGAAGGAGACAAACCCACAGAACATCATTATTGGGGAACTCTCACTATGTATGGATTAATCCCGAGAGCAGAAATCAATTGGCCTTTTGCTGACCATGATGATGATAATCTTCCAGCACCTCCCCTTGAGTATCCCATCTTTCCAGAACTTCCTGTATACCCTCATCCCTTTGATCCCATTGAAGAAATCAGTGATACTACATCAGAAACTGAGAACTAATGGGATCCTCTCTCCAAGACCAAATCGACACATTGCAGGCAATCATTGACAAACACTCAGACCAGTTATGATACATGGAAGATGAAAATGACCGCCTGGCCAAAGAATTAGCAGACACCAGAATTCAAATCAGTGAAGCCGAGGCTCAGGCAGCCAAAGCTAAACAAAAAATGAGAGAAGCTCTAGGGCTATCAGAATGGGCAGGAAAAGGATCAGCAGGACTAAGCAGGTCTAAAGTGGAGATCTTCACCAATCTAGAAATGTATGATAGATTCCCTTCCAAATTTGAGGAATGGTGGATCAAAATGAAATCTTGGCTTACAGCCAACCCAAAACACTTCACCAGTTATGATACCAAAGGAAAACCAGCTTGCAATGTCCAAGCATCCTGGTTTGCAATCCTCTCTCGACTCAAGGGAGTCCAAGGTGCATACTACACAGAAATGGAGTTGCACAAAATTACCAGTGGAACATCCAAAGTGAAAACTTGGGACAAAATAGTGGAGGAGATAGAAGGACTCTTCCAATCCATCAATTAAGCGGATTGGGGAAAGAAGCGACTAGATTCCTTCAAACAAGGGGATCTAAAAATCGACACTTATCTCAGTTGATGGGAGAGTTTCAATTATCACACTAAGATTGGAGAAGAAGCCAGAATATGGAACTTAGAAAATGGTATCAATGTGGATGTCTGAGCAGAACTATGGAAAGGATGCCACTGTTATGATTTACCTTGTCTTGTACACTTTTTCCTTTATTCTTGACCTCTTCAGATGGGGACCAACCCCACTGCAACATGTACAGTGTTCCCTTTGCTGAACTCTTCACTTAGCAACCTTGATTAGCTAAGTATCCATGCCTATCTCTCACTTGTCATCTCAATTACACACTTACCGATATGATTGTATCATTTGTCATTTTCACTTATCTCTCGTTGTTCTTCAATGTTCTCTGATGTTCCGTATGACATCATCTTTCCCATGACTAATTGTTCTTCTTTCTTCTTCTACATTCCATCTGATTAGTCATTATTCCCACATCTTACTTATATAAACCCTTCACTACAACCAATGTATCCCCAGCTAGTCTTACCCTGGCAATACATCTCTTGTCCTCTTTCCTTCCAGATCTCTCCAAGTCTTCATCCTACTTCTGAGTGGATGCTTGCTCTTTCCTCATCATAGCTTGCTACTTGATCCACCGCCTTTCAAGTGAAGTAACCCTTTGTCGTCTTGGTCACCGTCCGACTGCTTGTCCTTCACCTTTGAAGTGTGGGAAGACCTATCCTTGTCGAGCAATGTCTCGAATCTGCGTCCACCATCTACCAACAGAAGTCCTCAGCTCTCGCCAGGTCTACATTCATCCTCACCAAGGCCAAACATAACAGTCACAGTGACAATGTGGCTGACACCATTAGTGAGATATATGAGATCGGTTGTCAGATCAAATCTTACAAAATGTTCTCCCAACCTCCACCCAAATACAAAGAAAGGAAGCCTGAACCAAGAAGGGGATGGGCTACCCAATTAAACTCAAAATGACCCTCCAAACAAGAATGCTTTAATTGTCATTCAAAGAGCATATCTCCAAATTCTGTGACCAACCACGCAATGAATGTGGAGATTGCAAATTCTTAGAGGGATCACATAAACAAGGATGTAAGAAAAGAAGCATCTGATCTACTGATGCTGCAGAAGATTGGGGAGAATCCAATGATGACTCAGAAAAGAAGTCAGAGTCAAAACTCTGCAAAATGTCCTATGAAGAAGCCAAGGCATACTTCTGGGATATGAAAGATTGCGCAGATAAAGAGAAATCCACTAAGGGAACAGGCAAAGCAAATTGAGTAATCTAGGGCCTCAATCTGCTAAAAAGGATCTGTTTTCATACTTATCTGTTGAAGATACTGATGAGTCAGATTTAGATGATTGATTTATTGATTCACAGAAAAGTCAGAGGGCAGCCCAAGAAGGACCTGGCAGGGACATAAAACCTATGCTTAATTCCCCCTCAAAAACTGACACTCAATTCCTCAACTCAATCATGTACCTTCCCATTAAGTTAAACATGGAAAAGGCTAGACTCCCCACCAAAGGATCTCAGTATTTGGCAGGGTATGATTTGTATGCCTCAGAAATCAAAATCATTCCAGTGCATGGCCAAGCTCTAATCCAAACTGATATATCCATAGCCCTCTCTAAAGGAACATATGGATGAATGACTCCTAGATTAGGTTTAGCCGCTAAACATCAGATTAATGTACACACTGGAGTAATAGATGCTGACTACCAAGGCTCTCTTGGAATCATTTTATTTAATCATTCATCCGCCAATTTTGATGTCACCCTGGATGATCGAATAGCACAACTTATCATCAAAAAAATAGAAAATCCCATACTCATCCAAGTAAAAGAATTACCCACCTTGGAAAGAGGATCAGATGGATTTGGTTTGACAGGTGGACATAACCAGAATGTTAGAATCCATAGCACCAAACCTTCAAAAGAAATCCTGATGGATATTCAAATCTCCCCATTAGGAAAATCTTAATACCTTCCAATCAAAGCTCTACTGGATAGTGGAGCTAATAAGATATTCTTGGATTGAAAATGGGCTAAAGAACATTATTTGCCATTCTGACCATTGTGCCACACCATCTCCATATACAATGTGGATGAAACTTCCAATTTGGCAGGAAAAATTACTCATACTGCCAACTTAATCATGGAATTCCAAGGTCATTGAGAAAAGATCTCTGCTGAAATAATGGATTTAGGCAAAAATCATATGGTGCTAGGCTATATGTGGCTTAAATGCCATAATCCAGATATTGATTGGAGTAAGGGAACCATTTGAATGATTCGATGTCCAAATAGTTGCCACCTCCTTCAGGACAAGATAGTTTGTTTGATATGTGGAAAATGCTGAACAAGAGGTAGCATGGCAGAATCATGATCAAATCATTCGTGAAATTGACAAACCACATGTCACAAAGTCCATAACAGAAATTGTTCCACCCCAATTCCATGATTACCTCCATGTCTTCTCTAACAAAGAATCAGAATGCATGCCCACACAAAAAGCATGGGATCATGCTATTGATCTAAAAGAAACCTTTCAACCAAAGAAAGGAAGAAACATTCCCCTCTCCTATGAAGAACAAGAAGAGGTTACAATGTATTTAGAAGAACAACTCCAAAAAGGATATATTCGTCCTTCTAAATCCCCCCAAACATCTCCAATATTCTTCATTCCGAAAAAGGAAGGAAAGAAATGAGTGGTGATGGATTACTAATATCTTAATGAACATACCATCAAAAACAATTACCCACTTCCCCTTATCTCCCAACTAGTCGACAAACTCCAAGGAGCTAAATTGTTCACCAAAATGGATGTTCACACAGGATACAATAACATTTGCATCAAAGAAGGAGATGAATGGAAAGCTACCTTTGTATGCTTCAGAGGTGCCTTCAAACCCCTAGTGATGTATTTTGGACTATGCAACTCTCCTGCCACCTTTTTGTTATAGTTCGGGCCCGAGTACGCCCCATTTTTACTTTTTACCCTTCGCTCATATGCTTGCATCACTGAGCACCGTTTTACCTTAGTCAAGTTTTCTTTCAAAGAAGTCACGTGACCAGTACACGTGACCGCGGGAACATTCACGTGATCTATGTCCAGAACAAGTCACGTGACATGAGGCTAGACCTATGACATCATCAATGATGTCATACCTCATGCCCTTTATCTTTCTCTCACATTTATTTCCGTCTTTTCTTCCAGAACGTTCTATGCCTTATCTTTGCCTGCCCTCATTTAATTCGGACCCAGACAACCTGCCCTAAGGTAGTCAGAATACGTATATAAACCTCATCCTGTAATTCCTCCTACCTTAGTCCTATTCACTTCGTTCCACCCTCCTCACTAGGGAGCCTGCAACTCAGTGATACCGCTCCTCTCTTCTCTGCCAGCCTAGCCCTCTGTCAAGGGGCCGTTGCATGCTCTATCGTCTCGTCTCCGTCGCCGTTCCCATCTTTCAGCTGGTCCTCGTCCTCTTCGTCGACGTCGACTTCGCCTCTCGTCGCCTGCTCGTATCCGTCTTCCTCGTGCAACCCGTGCGCGTTGCCATCTGTAACACTTGAATAGGACTATAAGAAGCCGGTCCTCGCTGCGTACCCCCTTCTGTTTTTATGTCCCGTACTAAGTGGCTCGAACGAATTGAAGTTCAACGAGAAGCCGCCGCCCTCGCATTTTACCGTCTCAACGTACGAGACCGAAGCCCATCGCGCCAACCGTCGCCCGTCCCATCGATTGACCCTAACGACCATACGCCAGAACCCGAAGGTACAAACGGGTTATACCTACGAAGGAAAAGAATTCCAAAGACAAAGAAAGCCCGCCACCCAAAGTATATCCGTCCAATCGAGGAATATCCTGAGGACGCTCGAGTACTTCGACCCCGCTCCCTCATCTCCAA
>QFEQ01000021.1:0-15451 GCA_003316335.1 Hemileccinum impolitum
TCCGATCTACGATAAGGTTCGGCGTACACCTTCTCTTCCATTCCATTCCCATGCACGTGTACGCCTCACCTAGTTAATCTCCGCTTTGCCTTGCCGTAGCCATGCCTCCTACCACACCGCATGTTATCCGCATGGACTACACCCTTTAGGTAGTACCCTCTACCCTAGTCACTCGTAACACTAGTCACTGTCACTACCATAGTCTGTATATAAGCCCTAGGGACCACGATAAAGGATCCCCATCCTTTCATTGTGGTCCTTGGGGGATCACCCTTCCTTCTAAAGGCTCTAGCCCGCCTACGCATAAGTGGCTCCGCTCTCACTTCCATTCGATCGCCCCATTGCTGAGTCCTCAGGCATTGACGACGCCTCTCGTACCCTCGCAACCGTCGCAACCTCAGTATAGGCATCGGCCATCCCGCCAAGAGTCAGGATAGTGCCATGTTCTAGTCTTCCGTCCCGGATGCCTATAACACAATTCGACACTAAAGTCAAAGGATGGATGTCCGATGCAGGGGGAGAATATAATCCAAGGCTTTTGATAAACTGTTAGCTGAAAAAGGGATATGCATATACCAGAGTGCCCCTCATACCCCACAGTGAAATGGTTGTGCAGAGCAATTTATGTGAACCATAATGGACAAATTGGAAACTATGCACCTAGAGGCCTGCATTCCTGAGTCCTAGTGGGAGTTTAGTTGGAGTCACGCCGTACACATCTACAACAGAACCCCTATGCGCCAGCATAATTGGTGCACACCTTACGAAATACTCAAAGGTGAAGTACCAGATATTGAGCATCTTTGTGTCTTTGGTTGCAGAGCATATGCACATCTACCTCAAGATGTCTGCACCAATAAGATGGCTCCAAAGTCTGAACTTATGGTGTATCTGGGCATTGCCCCTGGTAACATAACAAATTACTTGTTCATGCATTGTCCCAATAATGTCATCTTTACCTCAGCACATGTGCTCTTCAATGAGCAGCTGTTCCCTCTTTGTGGAAAATCCACACCAAATCCACGTATGAAGGCCGTGGATCCTGACCCAATAGTCCAGATCCCTGCACTGACTTCTCTTGAAGAAGATCAACCTCATCCAGTACTCCCACATCCTCCCTCTCCTCGTCCTCCCTACACTCCTTTGCCAGTTGCACCACCACCCTCTCCTCCTCACTGCCCACGGAAGGCCACCTCTGAGTGCTGTCCTGCTTTACCTGCACCCGCAGTTCCCCCTGCCCCTCTTTACTGCTCTGGGCATGAACATTGAATTCCACACCAACCTGGAAATGTTTATAGTGATGACCATCATCCAGTGGAGCAGGAACAGGACTCTGACCGCACTTGGCACGATATAGAGGGATCTGGTGCACCCTCTGGATCAGGAATACCAGGATCTTTCCCTGGTGAAGATACCGCTGACATTCCCCCTCTCAACCCTGCTGCTGATCTCTCTAAGGATGAAATTGAGCACATCACCAGAGAAGGGAGAGGTTCCCTTACTTCCTATCTCCTGAGCAAGGCGATCTGGCTTGATTCTGTTAACACCAAGCCGATATGCAAATGGATGTTAAAGGATGTACAACAACTTCCACCCATGCAACAAGAGGAATGGAAAGCTGCTTGTTATGAGCAGCTTGATATACTAAACAAACAAGATGTTTTTGAACTTGTTGATCGACCTAAAGACTGTAAGGTCATCAAGAACCATTGGGTATTCAATGTCAAACCTGATGGACACAAACATGCATGCCTAGTTGCAAAAGGATTCTCTCAGGTAGAAGGTCTTGACTTTGATCAGATCTTTTCCCCCATTGTGTGCTATGAAATGGTGCAGCTTATACTAGCACTGGCTGCACTCAAAAATTGGCATATGGAAGCTGTCGACATTAGAAGCACCTATCTATATGGTGAACTGAACAAAGAGATCTTTATGGAACAACCAGAAGGATTTAAAATTCCTGGAGCAGACCACAAAGTATTGCACCTTAAAAAGGCCCTTTATGGATTAAAGCAAGCAGGCTTAGCCTGGTGGAATGCACTCAATGATTCCATGAAAGAACTTGGCTTTGAACGGATTAAATCTGATCCAGGCATCTTCCTATACAGGAAGAAAGGCTCCCTAATGGTAGTAGCCATTGTCTATGTCAACAATGCTGTCTTCTGTGGTCCCTCCAAGGCAATTGTAGATGAAGTAAAGGGTCACTTCATGAAAAAATGGGAATGTAAAGACCTTGGTGAAGCAAAAGAATTCCTTCATATGAACATCAAACGTTCTGGCCACAAAATCTTCATTGATCAGTGCCAATACCTACAAAAGGTCATCGAACATTTTGGTCTTCAAAATGCCAAATCTGTCCCAACCCCTTTACCACAGGGATATTATCCTCTTCATAATGATGCACCAGTAAACCACACACTCCAAACCAAATTCCAGACCATCATCAGATCATTGATATACATCATGATCAGAACAAGGCCTGATATTGCCTATGCAGTAACTGCCCTCTCTAAGCACTCTGCAAATCCAATGGAGGAACATTTAAACAAAGCACTATACATTTGCCACTATCTCCTTGGAACTCCAAATGCAGCACTTTGCTTCAATGGTGCATAAGATGCTGGCATAATCACCTACACCAATGCCGATTGGGCATCTGACCCCAACAATTGCAAGTCGCAAACTAGCTGGTTCATAAAACTAGCTGGGTATACTTTTAGCTGGAGATCACACCAGCAACCAACAGTCACACATTCTTCAACAGAGGCTGAATACATGTCCTTATCGGACTGTGCAAGACAAGCATTCTGGATCCGCCAACTTCTTGGCAAACTTGGTTATCAAATGAGTGCTATACCAATCTGCAGTAACAATCAAGGATCAATTTTTATGGCATCTAATCCAATCACTGAACAACACAGTAAGCCCATTGACATTTGATGGCATGCTATTCGGGATTGGATAAGAGATGGTCACATCAAGCTCTTCTTTATTGAAGGGGTTTCTAATCCTGCTGATATGTTCACAAAGAATCTTGGCTGCATAAAATTTGAGGAGTTTAGACAAAATCCCAGCATCACAATGCTCTAGACAGACAGTCATATGCCACCTTACCTTATCAACACACTTACAGTCATTTCACTCATGCACCTTTTCGGCAGCTAAGCAAGGGGGAGTGTTGAATGGCAGATATGCTGATCTAGCCCTATCCTTATATATATTAGCATAGCTTATCCTATATTACCATATTAGGTATATTTGTAAGATATATAAGATTCGAACTCAGCATCTGAGTTCTAATACACTCTTGACTATACACATTCATCATCACTCGTCAGCACACCTCAACCTCAAACCACCCTCTATAAAGTAAGTGGTTACACCGCCTCTGTAGCATAGTGTTTTTAACAAAGCATACTACTTCAACTTATTTACGACGCAAGCATGGCACTTAGCAGCCGAAGGACTTAAGGGAAAAGAGTGAGCCGAATAAATCTGGGGGGTACCTATTTGGCCAAGAACCATAACTTTCTTTTGTCTATTCCTTTTTCTTTGTCTTCTCTGAATCGTTTTTCTTGTTTACCGGTTGAAGGGGAGATGGACAAAGAGGTAGTTGAGGATGAAACCTCTTTGAACAATTTTACGTATGGTCTCACTTCTGAAAGGGTGTCTCATTCGAGCATGGCACCAGAAAATAATAGTGTGCTTAATTCCCTCTTGAATGAATGATCTTCTCAAATTTCTTCTTATAAATCCCCCTCATCTTCATTTTCTCATCAAGAACCAGATGTCTCTCAAGGAGGTGAGTTCAATATTGACACTAACATTTATTTTCAGGACAAAAAAGGAGAGTGGACTTTTTGAACCACTTCATTGCTTCTCAACTCTGGAGTGGTCCAAACATTCGTTGATAAACATTAGGTAATGGAGATGGGTATCACGACACATCCCCTCTCTAACCCAATGAATGTCACCAATGCTGACAGATCTTCCTCAAAGCATGGAATGATCCATGAGTATGTATCCATAGTTCTTTCTTATAATGGACATTCCGAAGGAGTGGATGTGCTGGTCACAACCTTAGGATCTCATGAAGTGATCCTAGGGTATGACTGGTTTTATCAACACAATCCACTCATTGATTGGGTAGAAAAAATGGTAATGTTTAACAGGTGCACTAAGCACTGCAAAGCCAATCAAACAAAGCAATGGGTCCCAGTTAGATCCATTGAAGAAGGCCTTGCAGAAAAAGTACCAAAACAATACCATGAATTTCTGGATGTATTTAGCAAAGAGGAATCCAAATGGATGCTAGTCCGCAAACCTTGGGACCATGCCATCGACCTCAAACCCAACTTTATTCCCAAAAAAGGACAGGTTATCCCACTCTCTGATGCTGAAATAGAAGAAGTCTGGAACTTTATCTCATCTGAACAAGAAAAGGGCTATATTCACCCATCAAAATCCCCACAAATGGCTCCGGTATTTTTCATCCCTAAAAAGACTGGCAAAAAACAGCTGGTCATGGACTACTGATATTTAAACAAAGGGACTGTAAAAAATTCTTATCCGCTTCCACTTATTTCTTCCCTTGTAGATCAGTTGAAAGGTGCTGATAAATTCACTTGTCTAGACCTGAGATGGGGATATAACAATGTCCACATCAAAGAAGGCGACAAGTGGAAAGCCGCCTTTGTCACTCCTTTAGGTGCTTACAAACCAGTAGTAATGTATTTTGGCATGACGAACTCATCACCTACATTCCAACAGATGATGAACAACATCTTCAACAACATGTATGCCATCGTAATTGTCTACCTGAATGATATGTGCATCTTCACATGCAAAAAGTCAGACGAAGAACACTCAGAAATCATCAAGGAAGTTCTCCAATGCTTGCATGAGAACGACCTCTATGCCAAACCTGAAAAATGTGTCTTTAACACTGATGATGTAGATTTCTTGGGAATGCATGTCTCCAAGGATGGTGTTGCCATGCAAACAAAGAAAGTCGATGCCATTCTAGAATGGCCTGCTCCTACCAAGCTCAAGCAGCTGCAGTCGTTCCTTGGACTTTGTAACTATTATCAATGCTTTATTAATGGATTTGGACAAATTGCATGCCCCCTTAACGACCTCACCAAGAAAAATGTACCTTACATCTGGAGGGTGGCACAACAAAATGCATTTGACATGCTCAAAAAACAATTTACCGAAGCCCCACTGCTCGCTTACCCTGACCCATCCCACCCTATGTGATTGGAAACCAATGCTAGCAACATTGCTACTGGGGTGGTGTTATCAATTCAAGGGGAGGATAATTTGTGGTGCCCTTGCACTTTTCTTTCCCACTTGTTTTCTTCCGCTGAACACAATTACCCTGTCTACGACAAGGAATTGTTAGCTATTATACACACTCTCGAGGAGTGGTGACACTATCTTATTGGAAAAACTAACTTTGAGATCTGGACAGATCACAAAAATCTCAAATATTGGAAGAAGCTGCAAACTTTGTCAGGCCAACAAGCTTGCTGGCACAAGCTCCTTCAAGAATTCAATTATACCCTGATTTACAAACCTGGCAACACGAATGGTCATGCCAATGCGCTTTCTTGTCGTCCAGACCATGGTGACACAGTCGACAATCTCAACAAAAATATTACAGTCTTTCCTTCAACAGTTTTACGGTCTTCTAACTTATCTATCCCTGTG
Source organism: Hemileccinum impolitum (assembly GCA_003316335.1). Lineage (NCBI taxonomy): Eukaryota > Fungi > Basidiomycota > Agaricomycetes > Boletales > Boletaceae > Hemileccinum > Hemileccinum impolitum. Next base: position 5,713 of record QFEQ01000021.1, read on the forward strand.
TCACTCACCTCTCCAGATGCTCGCATCCCCACCAAGGGCTCCTCCGCAGCTGCAGGCTTTGACCTGTACTCCACCAATGATTTTGACATTCCCACCCGCGACCAACTCCTTATTCCCACCCATGTCAAAATTCAACTTCCCCTTGGTACTTATGGCAGGATTGCCCCCCATTCAGACCTTGCCTTCAAACACAAAATCAATGTCATGGCCAGAGTCATTAATGCCGATTATAGGGAAGAAATTGGGGTTATCCTGTTCAACCACACCGACACACCGTTCCACATATCTAAACATGACTGTATAGTGCAACTAATTATTGAAAAAATAGAAAACCTGACACTAACCCAAGAAAAGACTCTAGAAGAGTCAGAACAAAACAAAAAGGGCTTTGGCTCCATGGGAGTCAAGGCGATAGTCTCCACTTCACTTTATCCTAACTTTGAAATGAAACTAATGACAGAATCAGAACAATTAGACATCAACACCATTAATGAATATGAGTACTACACTCAGGACAAACTCTTCTGATCTTTGAACAGCATAGTTTTTGTGCCACCTTCTCTTTGTAATGAACTTATTTCTCTCTTTCACGATTCTCCTATGGCAGGCCACCCTGGTCGAGACTGCACCATTAGTGCTGTAAAACAATTTTACTGGTGGCCTGGTGCAGCCAAAGACATTGCTTTATATGTAGAACACTGTCAGGTGTGCTCTCTCACGAAGAGTTCATCAAAGCCACTGGCAGGAAAGTTACTCCCACTTCCTATTCCTTCCTGACCATGGACAGATATATCTATCGATTTTGTCACAGGTTTCCCTATCTCTAAAGGGCACGATGCTATTGGTGTCATAGTCAATTGTTTTTCAAAAGAGATCGTACTTTTCCCTTGCACAAAAACAACTTCTTTCACCGATTTGGCACTTTTATTTAGAGATCATGTGTGGTGTATCCACAAACTTCCTAACACTATTGTTTCTGACAGGGGACCACAGTTCATGTCAGAGTTCACCAAGGAACTCTGCAGAGCATTGGGAATTCAGCAAAAGTTGTTGACAGCGTACCACCCACAGATGGATGGTCAAACAGAATGAATCAATCAGGAGGTACTGGCATACCTTAGAGCATACATTGCAAAAAGGCAAGACTCTTGGAGCAACTGGCTCAAGATGGTGCAATTTATGCATAATTCATCCCTCACTACTGCTATTGGTGCAACCACTTTCCAAGTCATATGTAATTATCAACCATGTCTAGGGGTTGAACCCTCATCATCCACTACCCCTGGGGGGTCCCTCACTTCCTCTATGGCAAAGTCACATGATGACATCGCCACCATGCTTGCTAAATCCAGAGACCGGATGGTTCAAAACCAAGAGTCTAAATGATCCATCACTCCTTTGTATGCCATCGGTGACCTGGTCTGGTTATCCACTGACCACCTCACACTCCCATACCCTGCCCGTAAATTAACACAAAAATTCATTGGTCCTTATTGTATCACCACCATCCTCCCTAATGCTATTACTCTCCACCTCCCCACCTCTATCTCTATTCATCCAACAGTTAATGTTTCTCACATTAAGCCTTATAAAGCCCCACTGGTCAGTCAACCCATATTTAAACCAGATGCCATTATGGTCACAGAAGACCGTCACAAGGAATACAAAGTCGATTTCATCGCCGCCAGCAGGCTTTCATGTGGAAAATTACAGTACCTCATCCATTGGAAAGGATGGGACGAGGTAGATTGCATCTGGGAACCCACCAATAATCTAAAACATGTGTAGGACACTATCAACAACTTCTATAAATCCCATCCCTTTGCACCACACCCCATTTGAGATATCTCTGACACACAGTTTCTCTCCCTGTTTTCTCCCTTTGGACCCTCCTATATGGAATTCGCAAACTCGCAGTTGGACCTCGAATCTGACGAATGGGGGGTAGTGTTATAGTTCAGGCCCACATATGCTCTATATTTTTACTTTTCATCTTTTGCTTATATGCCTAGCATCACTGAGCAACATTTTACCTTCGTTGATTTCTCTTTCCAATGTCATGTGACCAGTGCATGTAATCATGGGAACATGCATGTGACCTGAGGCTAGACCTATGACATCATCAATAGTGTCATACCTCATATCCCTTATCTTTCTCACACACTTTCTTCTTTTCTTCCAGAACATTCTATCGTCTTCTTATCTTCACCTGCCCTAAACCTAATTCAGACTCAGATACTTGCCCTAAAGTACTCGGTCTTACTATATAAACCTCACCTGTAATTCCTTTGTACTTTAGTCCTATTCACTTTGTTCCACCCACCATCACAGTGCCTGCAACTCAGTGGTACTACTCCCCTTCCCCTCTGCTCGGGGCCACTTTTATGTTATATTGTCTCCTCACCATCGCCATTCCAATATTCAACCTAGTGCTTGTCATACTCATTGACGTCAACCTTGTTCACCACTGCCTACTCATCTCCGTTTTCTCATTCAGCTCATTGTTGCAGCCAGCAACATTCTCTGGATTATCAGTCCAGGTATTGAAGTTGAGAAAGGTGCTAAATAAAGCCTTATTCTTATTTTCTACATCATACATTTGAGTAGATGCAATGGAAACTGGCCAAAGAGAAGGAACAGGAGAATCTAAATATCTACCACTTTTAAGTAAGGCAGCAAAGCTTTCATTTTTGCTCACCTTTTTCTGCAGCTGCTCGTTTTGTTGGTAATTTTTGGCTAGTGCTGCATAGACAACATCCTCCTGATCAGTACCTATAGAGGCTTTGATCAGTTTTTGAATAGAGAGGGAGCATTAGTAGATTTCCAGTTCATCCTCCTAGAGAGTGGATCTCATCCTTCTGTCAAACAGCTTGTTCCACCTCCTTACATCCATACCTCTGAAGGCATTGTAATGCCTCACATCATCTCCCATCTCCTATCCTTCTGGCCAGTCATCCATCCATTCCTCATCTCTGAAATGATTGTTTGGGTGTAGCAATTTCATTAGATAAATGTTTGCATAATTTGGAGGAAAGATATGTATCTCACCTGAATACCTCATATCCCTGTCTGTGTACCACAAATGTCTTTGTTTCCCCATAACAGCAACTGGGGAATGCCCAACCTGCTCTCTCAAAGGCTTGAGAGATTGTCTTGTCAAGGTATCTAAAACCATTGACAGTGATGGGAAACCCTGTTTCAACAGGGTGGATCCAGAAGGGGACCACTTGTCTCTGAGACTGACAGACCTGGAGAAGGCTAAGTGGTGTCAGGTGGTACAGGTATACTAGGTCCATGAAGAACCATTGGTGGAGATTGTTGTTAATCTCCACCTTGACTTCTAGAGGAGGTTGGTCAATTAGGCTCTTCACTGGAAAGAATGACATGTAAAACGCTGTTCCCGAGTACTTGATTGCTGCATCGTGGACAGGGACTGCTTCCAGCTGATGAAGATTCAGAGCTGGGTTAGTTCTGACCAAAGAGTCAGAATGGTATGGGTGAGGGAGATCTTCCAAGTGGAGTAGGCATCACTCCCCTTGATTGAATAGCTCCTCTTCTCCTTTGTAGTTGCAGAGGAGATCTTGGGGGTCCACCATGAAGGGAAGTTGAGGGCGGAGTACTGGGTACACCAGAAAGTTGAATAGAGGATGAGGAGGATTAAGGGGAATGCACCTGGCAACTGGAGGAAAGCAGCTGTGTGCCCCTTGGAGATCCCTAGGGGTGTACCACTGGTGGACAATGTTGTTGATAATAGATTGGTGGTTGGCTTCCATGTTGGTCAATGTAGGGAGGAGGAGGGATTAGATGAAACAACCCTGATGCTTATTCTCCTAAGGGAGATGTATTCAGGACTATTCCACCAGAGGGGAATGGGAATGGAAGAGGTAACTGGGTTTGAGTGGAACTCAAGGCCTGATTCACAGGGGAAAGACCAAGAGAACTTTTCTGGGGTTCTCTGGCCACTAATTGTGGTCCTTATATACTGTTACAGTGTTTGTACATATTATGGTCCTGGTCCATGTGCATGAGGCTATGCTGTGACTCATGTTGAGTCATAATGACTCCATGTATGAAGGGTTTAACCATATAAAGGTCAACCCTCTGCCCAATATCAAATAAGTGCTGTGCACACAGCCATGAATATAAAATGAAGCTGTGTGCCAAGAGAAGTGAGTCATGATGACTCCTGTATTTTAAATAAGAAGCATAGCATAGCACAGAAATTAAAAGAAGGCAGTGCATACTAAAAGAGTATAGCCTTAGAACATAGGTTCAAGGTTTGAATGTTGAAGTTGAAATGACAAGTCCTTTGTATGTCTTGAGATGAAAAGACTGTGTGTGATTGGTTGGAGATTAGATTAGGTCATGGGACCCGATAAGATAAGATATATTGTAGAGTGCTCTGGGAGTTGAGCCGTGGGTGTCACTAACCTAGGCAATGAGCATGTATGTTGTGAGTCGAGCTATTTCATCACCCCCCTCTAAAGATTGACTTCCAGGCGATCGAAGACCATGGTGATCCATGTTCTGTGTGTGGGGATAGTGTTACATTTGGCCTTGGTGAGGATGAATGTAGACCTGGTGAGAGTAGAGGGCTTCCGTTGGTAGACGGTGGGCACAGATTTGAGACATTGCTTGACAAGGATAGGTCTTCCTATGCTTCAAAGGCAAAGGACAAGCAGTCGGATGATGACTGAGATGACAAAGGTTACTCCACTTGAAAGGCAGTGGGACAGATAGCAAGCTACGACAAGGGAAGAGCAAGCATCCACTCAGAAGTAGGATGAGGACTTAGAGAGATCCAGAGGGAAAGGGGACAAGAGATGTATTGCCAGGGTAAGACTAGCTGGGGATACATTGGATGTAATGAAGGGTTTATATAAGTAAGGTGTGGGAATAATGACTAATCAGATGGAATGTGAAAGAAGGAAGAAGAATTATTAGTCATGAAAAGATGATGTCATATGGAACATCAGAGAATATTGAAGAATGATGAGAGGTAATGTTACGGGGCTCAACCTCGACTAGCTGGACGAGGAAGACGGAGACGAGAAGTCGGCGATGAACGAAGTCGACGTTGACGAGAACGATAAGGACCAGCTGGAAGATTGGGACGGCGATGGTGAGAAGACGATAAAGCATATACTGGCCCCTTGGCAGAGGGCTAGGCTGGCAGAGGAAGAAAGAGTAGTACCACTGGGTTGCAGGCACCGGTTGAGGTGGGTGGAACGAAGTGAATAGGACTAAGGTAGGAGGAATTACAGGGAGAGGTTTATATACGTATTCTGACTACCTTAGGGCAGGTTGTCTGAGTCCGAATTAAGTGAGGGCAGGCAAAGATAAGGGATAGAACGTTCTGGAAGAAAGACGGTAATAATTGTGAGAGAAAGATAAAGGGCATGAGGTATGACATCATTGATGATGTTATAGGTCTAGCCTCATGTCACGTGACTTGTTCTAGACATAGATCACGTGAGGTTTCCCGCGGTCACGTGCACTGGTCACGTGATCTTTGGAAAGAGAATTTGACTAAGGTAAAACGGTGCTCAGTGATGCAAGCATATGAGCGAAAGGCAAAAGTGAAAAATATAGCGTACGCGGGCCCGAACTATAACAGGTAAGCGGAAATGACAAACGATACAACTGTATCGGAAAGTGTGTAATCAAGATAACAAGTGAGAGATAGACATGGATACTTAGCTAATCTAAGTTGCTAAGCAAAGAGTTCAGTAAAGGGAACATAGTACATGTTGCAGTGGGGTTGGTCCCCATCTGAAGAGGTCAAGAACAAAGAGAAAAGTGTACGTGATAAAGTGAATTGTAACAGATAGTGGGAAATAGATTTTCTTTAAAGAGCATGATAAATATGTTGTAGATCATGTTGAGATGACGAGGTGTGGAGGGATGGGATCGATGGAATTGGTCTACGGCCTCTTTGGCTTTCAACATGTTACCTGCAGGTTCCCAAGTTCATTCCTCCTCCTTATAGCCCACCCAGTGGACTAAGTATTCGAGGCATCATCCTTTATATTGTGAGTCCACAATGTAGTCCACTTTATATAGGTCCTCCCTCTCCTCCAAGACAGTGACTGGTCCCGGTTTGAATGCCATCTGACCTGGCAATCATTCTTTGTAGGGTTTAACTCTGGAGATGTTGACTGTAGGGTGGATTTTCATTGTGCATGATAGATGTAGCTCAACTGCATTGGGCATTGCCCATTTGACTTTGTATGGTCCCAGCCATTTCTCTGTTAACTTCTTTGATGCTCTGGGCAATTGAAGGTTCTCCATACCCAGCCACACCTGATCTCCTGGGGTATACATCAGTGCCTCAGATCTGTGGCAATCTGCTTGGGTTTTTATCTGCTCCTGTGCTTTTATGATGTTTTATTTGGTGTCTTCCAACACTGTTTTGACTTTATCAGTGAATTCATCAGCTGCCAGTGCCTGTGAAGATAGGGGTTCAACCCCCATTTGTGGCTGATACATATGAGTGACCTCAAACAGCATCTTCTTAGTTCTTGAATGGATCATGGAATTGTGTTGGAACTGGGTGAGGGCTAGCCATTCTGCCCATTCATCTTGCTTTTCTGATGTAAACAACCGGAGATATTGCTGTAGATCTCGGTTGACACATTCTGTTTGCCCATCTATTTGCAGGTGGAATGCCATGGAGAGCTTTGGTTTAATTCTAAGCCTTTGGCATAGATTTGTCATCACCTGTGATACAAACTGTGGTCCTCAATCAGACACTATGCTCCATGGGATTCTGTGATTAACCCAAACCCTGTTTAGGTATAACTTTGCTGTTTCCAATGCCATGATCGTCTTGTTACATGGAATGAATTCTGCTTCTTTAAAGAATTGATCTACAACCATGAGGATTGAGTCATATCCATTTGATATGGGTAGATCCGTGATGAAGTCAGCAGAGATATCCACCCATGGCATATCGGGGGTTTCGAGCAGTACTAGCTTTCCCACTGGCTTCTGATTCATTCCTTTGAATCTTTGGCATCAGTCACAGTGTGACATGTATTCTTTGATTTCTGATGCTATCTGGGGCCAGAAATAATGCTGCCATATTAAGGCCAGCGTCTTGTCATAATCTGGATGTCCTGCAATTGGGGTGTCATGATAAGCAGTGATAATGTTCCTTTGAAGGTCTTCTTCATCCACAACATATAGTTTACCCTCTTTTTGGAGGTCCATATCTATTCCATATCTGTCCTGCAGTTCTTGGCATTGTGGGAACATTAAAGCCTTATTGGCTGTTATAATTCATTTCTGGAGGTCTTCTCCGGTATCTTGGATCCTAACTGTCTTCTTTGTGGCTTGGATGTTATCTAGCTTAATGATGGTTACTTCTAGGTTATCGGTATCCATACTATGAGAGTGATCCTCTCTTTGTGATAGTGCATCTGCTTTTACCATTATTGCTCCTGGCTTGTATACCCATTTGAAATGGAACCTAGATAGGTATCCTGCCCATCTGGCTTGCCTCCTGGATAGGTTCTGATTCTTCATGAACCATTGCAGATTCACATGATCGTTCTAGATCTTGAATTCATATTTGGCTCCTTCCAAGTAATGCCTCCAGAGTTCGAGTGCCCTAATGACGCTGAGCATCTCTTTATCTGCTATGGGATAGTTTCTCTCTTCCAGAGACATGGCGTGCGACATGTAGGCAACTGGGTGCCACTTTTGGTTTTCTTCATTTAATGATGATAGGACTGCTCTTGTGGCGAAGTCCAATGTATCTGTTTCTAATCTGAAATGACTGTTATGGTCCAGGTAAGCCAGTACTGGGGCCATTGTAAATGCTTCTTTGAGCGTATCAAACGTCTTTCATTGTGGTTCATCCCATTGGAAGGGTATGTCCTTCTTTATCAAATCATGGAGTGGTCGGGCAATAGATGCATAATCTTTGATGAATCTTCGGTAGAAGTTGGCAAGTCCTAGAAAACTCTGTACTCCTTTGAGCATGGTGGGAGTGGGCCATTATAGTATGGCTTGGATCTTGTCCATATCCATTTTGATTCCATCAGTTCCAACAACCAGGCCCAGAAACTCTATTTCTGTGGTATGGAACTCACATTTCTCCAGCTTTATAAATAGATCATTTTCTTCTAGCCTCCTTAGTACTTCTGCCATGATCTTGTCATGTTTCTTGAGATCATCTGTCTTGGTGAAGATAAGGATGTCATCGATGTACATTACGACTACATCATCTATATTGGCAAAGATCTCATTCATCATTGTTTGGAAGATGGCTGGCGAATTGGTCATGCCGAAGTACATGACAAGGGGTTCATAGGCACCTCAAAAGCATATGAAGACTACCTTCCATTCGTCTCCTTCTTTGATTCGGATGTTGTTGTATCCAGTATGCATATCCATTTTCGTGAAGAGCTTGGCTCCTTGGAGTTTATCAACCAATTGCGATATTAGGGGTAGTGGATAGTTATTCTTGATGGTGTGTTCATTCAGATATCTGTAATCTGTTACCATCCATTTCTTCCCTTCTTTCTTCAGTATAAAGAAGATCAGCAGTGTCTGAGGGGATTTCGATGTATGAATATATCCCTTCCTGAGCTATTCATCTAGATATGCCATTACTTCTTCTTGTTCTTCATGTGATAGAGGTATGTTCTGCCCCTTCTTTGGCACAAAGCTTTCCTTTAGGTTGATAGCATGATCCTATGGTTTCCTTATGGGCATCTGTTCTGATTCCTTGTCCGAGAACACATGGAAGTAGTTGTGAAATTGAGGTGGTATGATTTCCTCCACGGTTTTTAGGACCTTTGGCTTTTGCTCATTGCATTTCATATATGGTGCACTTTCCAAGCATACACCTGTTCTTCCCTCATCACCTTCCTTACAAAAGAGGTCTTGTCCTGCAATGTTTGACAGCTCTGTGGACATCTTTCCATTTTTACTGTCCCCTTCACCCAATTGATGTCAGGATTGTGCTTCTTTAGCCACATATATCTCAGCACCATTCAGTTTTTTCCAAGGTCTGTGATTTCAGCCGAGATCTTTTCTCAATGCTCTTAGAATTCCATGATGAGTTCTGCTGTATGCATAATCTGCCCTGCAGAGTTTGGTATCCCATCCACATTGTATACTGCAATGGGATGTCATAGTGGTCATAATGGCAGGTAGTGTTCTTCTGCCCATTTCCTATCAAGGAATATCTTGTTGGCATTGCTATCTAGTAGCACCGTGATTTCATGGTAGCGGGATTTTCCAAGTGGTGAAATTTTTATCTCCATCTGAATTTCCCTATCCAGATTGGTGGTATGAATGTGTACTCCTCCTGTAGATCCAAATCCGTCTTGGTCTCATTTCATGGTAGGAAGTTCTTTTACTTCCACTAGCATAGGGTTGTCGATCTTTTCAATGATCAACTGTGTGACTTGATCACCCAGAGAGATGATAAAGTCATGTTCTGAATGGTTAAATAGAATGATGCCCAAGGTTTCTCGATAGTCAGCATCTATAACTCCAGTATGGACATTTATCTGGTGTTTGGCTGCAAGCCCAGATCTTGGAGCAATGTGTCCATATGTTCCTTCTGGTGGCACTATGGCTATATCTGTTGGGACTAGATTCTGTCCTTGTGCTAGTATGATCCATGCTTCTGAGACATTCAGATCATATCCTGCTGCTCCTTCTGATCCTTTTTTTGGCATCTTTGCTGTTTTTATCTTTAGTTGAACCGGTAGATAGGTAACTG
>QFEQ01001547.1:912-13660 GCA_003316335.1 Hemileccinum impolitum
CTCAGAGTCCCACTACACTTGTCCGAGTCATTACCGCCAGCGAGTCAGGCTATACTGGCATTCTTGACCAACTGCACGTCCCATTACTTATCGTCCTCGTAACACTATCAGAATGGACTTGCAGAGGGGTGGGCAGGGGAGTTATGCACAACTAGAGGATAATGATGCGTTCGTCTCTCGGCTTGCACAACAAGACAAGGTTTCCTGGTATAACAAACCCAACCTTCGCCTCTTATATCTCTTGATGCTCCCTACCTGTCTTGGTGTGGAAATGACGAGCGGGTAAGTGCTAGTGTTTTCGATCATGTGCTTAACGGTAACCTGCTGATATGGTGAAAGTTTTGATGCATCCATGGTGAATGGCTTGCAAGCTGTGTCTTCATGGCTCGAATGTAAGGTGGTCACTGCCTAGTTGGTGGCACAAAGGATTGACTCGGTGACAGATTATCACCATCCACGCTCTGCATCATTGGGCCTCATGGCTTCCATGTATTCTCTGGGTGCTATTGCCGCTGTTCCATTTGTTTCGTCTGTTGTTGACAAGACGGGAAGGCGATACCCAATATTACTTGGAGGTATAATATCGATATTTGGGGGTATACTTCAAGGATCTGCAATAAATTGTAAGCGAATAATATATTTCGAACCACCAGAAGACTCTTATGTTGGGCCCATTAGTCACAATGTTTGTCACTGGTCGCTTTATCCTTGGATTTGCCAATATATTCTGCCTCGTGGCTTCGTCTTCTTTGATTGGAGGTAAGATACTGTCATTTGAACTTTGCCCACTAGTTGTTGAGTTATGTACAGAACTCTCACATCCAAAAGAGCGAGTGGTCATCGGGTGCCTTTTTAATAGCTCATGGGACCTCGGTAAGTCGAAGTCGTGATCATTTATGAGGGGTGTTTCAAGGTGATTGCTCTTAGGTGCTGTGATTGCTGCTGGGGTGACCCTTGCGACGTTTGCTATGACCAGCAATTGGGCATGGAGAATTCCGTCATTCCTTCAAATAGTCCCAAGTCTCCTTCAGGTCTCTTTCATTTGGTTCATGCCGGAGTCTCCCCGATGGCTCATATCAAAGGGAAGAGGAATTGAAGCACGCGCAATTCTTGTGAGGTACCATGCAGAGGGAGACAAAGACTCGGAATTTGTCAAGGCAGAGTATAGTCAGATCGAACAGACACTGGAAGCAGAAATGAAGATTGCACAGATGAGTAGAAAGACAGTGTTCTCAACACCAGGAATGCGGAAACGTGTCGTCATCGCGACCTTCCTTGGTCTGTCCACCCAGTGGTGCGGAATTAGTTTACTTTCGTAAGCACTGCCAACAATCGAGTCTGTTGGACTATTCTCTCATCGCACTGGCAGATCCTACCTCGTCCTGGTCTTGGACGGCATCGGAATTCACGATAACCGGACAAAAAATATTGTCAATCTAGCCAAGTTTTCGTGGAGCTTTATTAACGGTGCAGTCATTGCGTTGATAGTGCCTCGATATCCTCGACGGAAGATATATCTAGTAAGTAGTGCCCTCATGACTGCTCTTGATGCCGTTCCTCTGACCTTTCCATAGGCATGTACCATCTCTGTCTTTGTTGTGTTTACTGCTTTCACTGTAGCTAATGCAGAGTATTCGCTCACTCACGACAAGGTTGCTGCTCAAGTAGTACTCGCGTGAGTACTCGTATTTATTGGAGATCACCTGGGTATTTTTACGATGGATTCTATAGTCTCATTTTCTTGTATAGTCCTGCTTACAACATAGGATTCACCTCTCTGACTTACTGTGAGTCTTGCGTCATCTGTGTCAATTTGCCACTCATTCATTCTGACGAAAATGGGTAATAGCTTTCTTGGTTGAGCTCTTCCCATTCCATGTGCGAACTAGAGGTATCGCTATCTTTCAATGGTGGAGCCGCTGTGCGGCGTTCTTTGGTCAGTTTGTCAATTCTATTGGCATTGATGCTGCAGGTACGTCCATCTGCCCGTTTGATGCAACGGTCTGATGAAGCTGGTGGCGCGATAGGTTGGAGATGGTACATCGTGTAAGCTCTCCTTTAGGAATGTCAATGGACAGGTGCTGAAAAATGGTAGCTACTGCGTGTGGAACGCCTTTCAACTCGTGTTCGTGTACCTCATGTTTCCCGAGACGTCTGGACGCACGCTCGAGGAGCTTACGTTCTGTAAGTGTGCTAGTGTTCTCTTGGAGATACCATCTCATGGACATTACCTGAACAGTGTACGAGGATGATCAGGCGGCGCTCAGACATGCTGGGGTGGAGGTGCTACACGGGGAAACTGGATCATACGGTACCATGGAGGGTGATCCTAGAAGAACTGACCGTGGCGAGTAGCGATAAATTTCACGGTTTGTCTATCTCCAAAAGGTGGACGTTCCACCGGACTCCTTCCTGGGTATCGGGGAGAGGGATATTCCAACGAGCATCCTTTCAATTACTCCACTGTCCTTCTATAACAGACCCTTTCACGACCACCGGTAGAATTCCTGACATCAATGTGCAGAAAACGAATCAGCCTACTCCAAATAAATGCACACACAAATGTTTGGGTACGAACCTCCGGTAGGAAGATTCCAAGGGCGATGTTGACACACCCGCAAGAAACCGCCAATAAAACCACCATGCGATGTGATTGATATAACTGACAGAGCCACGAATGCGTTTCAGCTCAGAGAAGGACCCGTGTGCAGAGAGAGAGACATACAGCGTTCTGTATTATTGTGAAAGATCATATCCAACACGTGCCTCGCTCGACGATCGATATCGTTGTATGTCTCTCGATAATCTGGCTTCCAGAGCTCATCCTTCTCCGTGAACTGTTCCTCGAAGCAGTACTCCGGGAACGTAGCGTGGATCTCTGAGCGCGTCCGGCGCTGATCGCATGTATGCACCCCATTGTGCTCGCGCACGTTCTATTGGGGTACACGTGAGCCAAGCGATGCAACACAACAGCCAGATGAGCGTGGGTTCACCTCGACGATGGTCGTCCAAGTCCTTGTACCCGAGGGGGAAAAGGTATCATCAAATGTCACTTGATGAGTCCGTATCGCGCGCGTCAGAGGGCTGGTATAGAGCACTTCTGGGAGGGGAATGCCAAATGGGCGTTCCTTTGCCCAGACGGCGTGCGCATGCTGAGCTTGCAGTTCCCCCAACGGCGTGAGGCGTGGGTCGGCTGTGTAGTCGTTTGGTCGGTCAGAGCAAGACCCCGGCTTGAACGCGACGCGACGTACGTCCCCAAACGATCTCTCCGTCTCCGTTCAACTTTGCCCAATATCTGTGTTGACGGTCAGCAAAGAGAAGCCTTGGAGATAGAAACGCAACGCACTCGCACCATGCCTTTAAATCGGGGGGTCATGAACTCTAAACCAGAACCGGGCGCGACGAACCCACCTTGGAGCCATACTTTGCATCAGCCACGTTGTCTTGAGATAGAGGGCGTCAACCGAAACGTGCACGACGGTGGACGTGATGAGAAACGTACGATAGCCCTCCCCATGTCGACCAAGAAAAAAGACCTTGAACTGGACGCCTGGTTCAGCGGTCGCGTTGAGCCTCTCGATTTCCGCAATGAACGTCGTCCACCGGTTTGTCCGTCCATCGATCAAACCAAATCTGGGGAGCACCTGCCAAGATAGTTCAGCCTCGGGATCGTCAACTATACTACAGAACATCGACTCACAGCCTATTAAGAGATCGAATGTCACCGATTGGGATCAAGTTCTACATGCAAACAAAACGACGTGCGTACCTCTTCCGAGTCGATGCTGGCGGACAACGCTTGGTCTACATCGTCCTGAATGAAGAACCCCGGTACAGTCTGTCACGAGGTCGATATTCTAAAAAAAAGGGGACGATAGATCGGATCCGAGTTCAAACTGACCGTATATGTTCGAGTCCGAGTCGTACGCATGGTCAGCAGGCGGTTGGTCGAGGCGTGAGCGTCGAACCGTATAACAAGAGAAGGGTGTCATTACCACGAACGAATTAATAAACGAACACAATCAGATAGTAAATGTGTGCATAATATCTCGAGAGCCAACAGGCCCATCCTCCGAGTCTTTACTGAGCTTTTGATCTTTCCCGTCTTCTCAACTCACAACTCAAACTTGATCCGATGATACAACTCTGACCCCTTGCGCATCGCCTCGATACTCTCATACGCCACTTGCTCTCCTCGACGATCAAAGATCTGCATCGGCGCGTACTCAAACGGCGCGGGTGGCCTAGGAACACAATGCGTCGGTCGCACACCATAGTCCTCAAAGGAAAACGGCTCGCCAGGGTTCGATGGCGCTTGGAGGAGGATGGCATTGGTAGAGTCAATCGAGACGTCGTGGTCAAAGTAGTTGAGTGGCGTCAGGAAGAAGCTGTAGAGCATACAATACTTGGACATGAACCATGAATCGAACGAACCCGCAATGCTTACCTCGACGTAGCAATGTTCGTCCGGGTATTAGGCGCATCCTCGGATTGTGGCTGCGGGATTTTAAATGCGTCAAGGAGAGAGAAAAAGACACGACGGGGTCTTACGAGGTGGTGCATTCCGATGTTGACCCAAGTAACCAAATCTTCCTGCGTGATATTCTCCCCGTCGAAAAAGTTGTGGAAATCGACAGGCGGCGCCCCGGGCAAGTTAAAATTCCATACGCTGCTCGAAGACGGCTCGGTTTCCTTGCGACGGGAAACCGCGAGATTGTATCGTGCCCAGTTGGCATTCTTGAGGAGGCGTTTGGAGCCTACAACAGCCTGTGCAGAAAGTCAAGCATCCGCTTAAATATGACGTCGAGGACAGTGCTTACGCCATGGATGGGCGAATATCCAGGATGAATCGCATAGCCCCTGACTGTGCCCCATTTGTTTTTCTCCTTTTGGTTGACGATGGCGTATCCTCCTTGGAAATTACTGGGGTACTTAAGGAGCGAGTCGTCTTCATTGGTGATGTATTCGCGGTGAATGCTTTGTTGGATGACTTCATTGCCCCAATCTTCGTCGAACCAGGGCTGAGTCACGATTTCTTGTTTTGTCGTCGTTTTCAAAAGGGAGTTAGCAGTGCCCGCAACATCCAGGTCGACCTACAAAAAATGAGTGATCCCTAACGAGTGACGCGTTCATTATCGACCTTGTAGTTGATAACATGGTCATGTAGACTTCCCACTGACAGATAGAAAAATGGATTAGTGGCTACCTAACAATGCTCTGGATCACGCACTGGTAGTTTCCCAGATGCGAGCGCCATAATGCAGTTGGTCAGTGTCCCAGTATGCAGCCTGGAGATAACCCGACGCGGACACGCGAACTTCGATTGTCCCATCGAGGTGGAAAATATAGTCAAACTAGGTTCCATGAATAAAAATAGACTTGTTCTCCGAAATCAATACTTTACCACTAGAAAGAAAACCAAAAGTCAAGCAGTGCTAATCTATTTGAGTAACTTATTCACTCACGATAGTCATAGCTGCGTGCACGAGGCCGGTAAGTTTCTCGCGAGATAGGGGGGGGATCAGGGGCCAACGCACTTTCCGAGGGTCGCGATGCTTCTAACCACGAGCTGATAGCCCTTGACAGCACCAAATTCGTCCTTATCATACCCCAAGTGCCTCGTGAGCGGCCGTTCACTATCATGCTCGAATATGCAAATGGCACGGTCTCTTGACAAAATACCTGTGAGACCAAAGGTCGTTGCGGGCAGATAAACTGCCTCGTAAGGACAATCATATCCAGGAAGCATGTCTCGGACGGCGTGTCCCATCCCGAAGTAACGGTCGAGCCAAGCCGTTGATGGCTGGAACGGGTCATTGCCAGCTGTATGCGCTCATCTGATCAGTGTGATACGTGGACACATCGTAAACGACGGACCGTACTGTGCCAGCGCATCTTGTGGTCTGAGCTGGGAGATGGTCAGTAAGACAAACCAGAACTGACAGATAAAAATACCTCGTAAATAATTCTCTCATTTCGAAACCGGATGTCCCACAGACTGAGACCCATATCCCTGTCGAAACCAAGGTACAACCCCCAGCCCATCCAACTAACGTATTGCTGTTTACGATCGACTCGGAATCTCAACCCTGCAAAGGAGACGGAGCGTGGACCAGGAAGGTGATCCAAATCACGCTGTGGCCCGACGCGCTTTCTGGTACTCCAAGAAAAGTCCGTGTCTTCCTGGGGAGGCAACGGGGCACGTTTTAACGAACCATCGTGAAGTGCTTCCAAGAATGATTCGGTGGAATTGAATATTTGATGGTTGTATACAATCTAGACCTCCGAGATGAATGCATGTTTTCACAGACAAGTAAATACTAACCTTGAGAGTCCGCCATTGAGACGAATCTGTGCCGCTTATGTCGACATACTGGAAAAAATTCAAGGGGTGCAAGAAGGGACCTGGGACGTTACGACGCCAACCGATCCATAGACGACGGAAGGATCCGTCGAAGCTGAAAGGACCGGCCCCTCCAGCAACAAGAGTGTCGTTTGGAAGTCCAGCAGCTTGACCGCCAAATAATTCCTGGTCACATATGAGCTATGATAAGAATAAAGATCGTATCTGACTCACTTCGAATGCTTCGGCCAAAGGGGCGGCCACGTTGGAATATATTTCTGCCGACTCCCAGTCGCGGGCATCGAACGAGCGAGCGTTGTAGGGGATGGGATCTATGTGATAAATGTCCGTCAAGGGGGACAAAGTCGTATGTGGACCGATAGGAAGCGGGCCGACAAGGTAGTTCTTCACGATAGGTTCCTGAGCTGCTCCGTGGTGAATGACCACTCGGGCAAATCGAGGGGGGAGGTCGACTGCAGAAGGTGATAGGAAATAATCGAGGACTGCGACTTTAGATGGGTAGTATGCTTCCATGGTATAAACGTGGTTGTCGGATGGAAGGGCGACATTCCCTTGGGTGAGATTAAGGCCCTGTTCTGGGGCAAAGAGCCAGTCCTGGATTTGCACGATCTCGGAGATAGTAAGTGAGGTCCATGGGTTCACTGGAGCAGGTAAGAATGCGGCCGGTGCAGTGCTTGCGGCGCACTGTCCAACCGAGTCCACGTTGTCGTGTGCCCCCGAGATTGGATGATGGTGATGATCAGATGAAAAGAATGGAGGGGCGTTGGTCAACAGAAATACTACCAAAGATAGGAAGACGATGGAAGAGACAAGGTAATATCTTGACCTGGGTGAGGACGTCTTATGAGCTGTGGCTGAAGCAGGCTTCAGCAACTCGTATCCTTCACCGGCCATGGTGGTGGATCACAGAAATTGATCGACATCCGTGGCATTTAAATACTCTCCCGGCAGAACTTTGACGCTGACCATTTTGAGCTTGAAACAAAGGTCATGAGCGCATGACACGTATCTTGGGACTGCAGTCTAAGGTGCGTAGAAAAGACGGACATTAGCTGTAAAACCATGTGGATCATTTCGTACTTGGTACTCATGAGTTGCACCAGGATATATAAATGTTCCTGCGACGCCGACGGGGTTGGCAGTTTTGTTGGTTTCAAGCCAAGCCTAGTTTCATTACGTCAGCTGTTGCAGTTTGAACATGAGCGACACTGAACCCATCTCGCCAGCGCTCGTCTCCAGAGAAGAGGTCACTCTCCTCCTCCTCCTTCCCCTTTCTCGACCGTTTCCTGATCATCCTCACAGACCGCACCGTTTCTCATCCGGGCGTTTGTCAAACTGGGCACGTTCCACCGTTTGTCTTTGTTCGAAGAAGGGACGCTCCCAACCGCCGACGAACACCAGCTCTTTACCTGGTACGTCGTTACGTTGCGCGATCCATGTGCTCGCCTTATTCTGTCCTCAGGAAAGATGCCACCCTGCGCGAAGTTCTGACCACTCTTCGCAATACCGCACCCCAGGTACTAGAGTTCAGACACCCGCTCGCTCGGTACTCCTTCCGCGCGATATACGCGGACGGCGCCAATAAGGGTCGTTTTGCACAAAAAGAACTCGGAATTGTCTACTCGCGTGACATCCTCGGAGAACCAGGCTCGCTCGAATCGCCTGCCCCCCGGCTGTTGGAGGATACTGATGGCCAGCATCGTGAACCGACAGAACGTGAAAAGGAAGAGAGGACGCTCGAGGAACTGCGGTTTGTTCCTGGCGACTATCTCTGTATCTCTATCATCCTTCCAAAAAGCGCCGCTGCCAATGCACTGCAGGGAGACGCGGTTCCGAAACAAGGACAGCCCAATGGTTGGCGCACGGGTCCACCTGGTCGTGTAAGTGATGGCGGATGGGCCAGTGGTGTACATGCTCCTCCTCCGGGTCGTGGTGGAGGGCATTGGCGAGGCGACTCTAACCAGCCGCCGCCGGGTGGTGGACGTGGACGTGGGGGTAGACCGGGTGATTTTGCAGGGAGAGACCGTGATTTCGACCGTGCACGGGAGCCTGAGAGGCGTCCCCCTCGGAGGGAGTCGCCGCCACATCGGGGTGGACGGGGTGAGCGCGGAGGGAGACGGTCGCCCTCGTATTCACGATCCCGCAGCCCGCCGAGACGGAGAACTTCACGGTACGATTGATATCGATATCGCTGTATTTATCTTGCGACAATATCAGTGTAGTTGTGCAATGTGTTGGACCGTGAGCGTGAACAATTTCGCTAAACTAGAGTCGCGTTTTGGCCAGTCGCGCGCGTGATCCTTGTTCATCGATGGGTTCCAGCTCGTCCAAACCCGAATACCCATTTCCTGTGCCCGTTCGGTACACCCCACCTCTCCGCTCAAAATCGGGCAAGTGGCCGTCGCTCTCCATGAAGAAAAGGAAGGGCAAAGATCGCGAAAAGTACGAGGATTTCATCGTCCCAAAATTCCCCACACCTGCCCCCACGTACGGATTTCCCTACTGTGCGTCTGCTCATCGTCTCGCTCGTGTCCCCACCCGTTGACCGAACTGCAGACCAACCCGCTTTTCCGACGTATTATGCCCCACAGGGGGTACCCGGGGTGCAGATGGCAGTCATGCAGCCATTCGGCGTTCAGCAGCCCATCTTCGCCATGCCCCAGCCGTACGTTCCAGTCGCCATGTACCAAACTACCGCAGCACCCATACAACCCCCCGTCGCACCAACCTACGCCATCCAACCTGCACAGACCGCGCAAATGCCTGTCCCCCCCCCTGCAACCACACCCGCACCCATTCCCGTCCCTGCACCCGCCCCAGCTTCAGCTCCGGTCATACCACCACCATCACTCTCATTCGCCCCGCCACCCTCCGCCCCGACACAGATGCCTCGACCCTACCCCCCTGAACCACCTCCCAATCAAGGCCCAGTGATCCCGCCCACCCCCGTCATCGCTGATCCCGTCATCCCACCACCCCCCATCGTCCCCTCCGAACCACGCTCCACATCCGACGCCCCGCGTCCCCGCTTCACCGGCTTTTACCGTCCCGCCGATCTCCCACCATCCGAACCGCAGCCAGTCCGTCCACCCACCACCGGTCCGGCCGGCCGAACGCCCTTCCGTACCACCATGCCCATGCCCGAACCCTCGTCCACACCGATGCCGATGCCGACGCCGATGCCAGCGTCAACCTCGAATCCCCTTCCAGCGCCGCCCGCAGACGTATGGGACACCTCGCCCTACCGACAAGTCCTCGCGAACCTCCCAACGGACGTATCTACCCTCCTTGATCTCCAATCCAGCTCCAACATGCTCGTTGGCGTCAACGAACCCGTTCCACGGCCCTCGTCACGTCTCGGTCCGTTCTTTGGCTCGAGCTCGAGCAAGGACAAGGGAAAGGGAACATTGAGGGGGCTGTTTCGATCAAAGAGCACCTCTGCGCACAGTGATGTCGGGTCGAGCAGCGGGAGTCGCCACGGACACGGGCGTACGCAAACCATGACCTCGATCGTCATCCCGCCCTCCGGCCCGAGCACATCGGCGATGCCGATGCCTGCAACTACACACGGCCCACCGATCAAGTTTGACCATACGGGCGACTATGCCGGGTTCGTGAACCACTCGCCTCATCGCGTGATGTACAAAAACAGGATGTACCCGACAGCGCTGCATCTGCTCGAGGCGATGAAGTTTATGCATCGGCCGGACTTGCAGGAACGGGTACGGACGTGCAAGGATGTGAATGATATGTATCCCCTTTCGGCGAGCTTTCAGGATCATGTACGACCGGACTGGGGACAGGTGTTTTTGCAAATCGTAAGTGGCCTTCGTTCCTTTTAGAGGGAGCCACAGTTTGGCTGAAGGAGTACGGATAGATGGAGGACGTGTTGTATCTCAAGTTTAAGCAGCATCCGACGTTACGCACGTTGCTCCTCCGTACGGGGCTTGCGGATATCATTTACATGGACGAGAACACGTATTGGGGTGAAGGTCCCCTGGGCGAAGGTGCCAACGAACTGGGCAGAGCTCTTGTTCGTATCAGAGAGCGACTACGACAAGAAGGCGACGGATGACGAAACAAAAAAAAAGCGAATGCTAAAACGTGTTGACCACGACAACCACGACTCCTCACACGCGTCCCTGCACGCATGTAAATGCGTATTGTTCTGAAACATGCTCCACTCTATACCTTGTGTTGTTCATTGCCATCCATGTTGCTTTCCCTGCATAGGAATTTTCACAATCAAATTGGGTACGTCACCAATGGAATGTTTTTCAGAGCTCTCGTCTCCGTTTTTTTCGTCCGTTTTCGCTTCCGTGAGTGGCCGTGTGTGTCGTTGGCGACGCGGACGACTCGGACTCGTCGACAACTGCTTTGACCGCCTGATCTACGGCCTGTCTGCGCACCTTTTCGGGTACTTTCTCCCAGTACAATTCTTCTTTTTTGCCTTGGACCATCTCCATCGTAATCGGCTTATCGTTCTGGACGGGCATACGTCCCGTCGCATCTAGTCCATCCGCCTGGGCTATACCTCGCGCGGTAAAGTACGCTATCAAACGCGTCGCGTGGTGTTGTGACGCAAGGCGAAGGTAGCACTATCGACAGATAGGCATCATCATGGGTCAGCGTCCCTGCAAGGCAAGGGTTCTACTTTTCAGATGAATTAAACCACGCACCGTATCCATCCCCTTGTTAAAGTCGACATAGTCGAGACCCGCAGCACCACCCAACTGTGGCCGAGGTTGGGGCAGTGGCGGTGCATCTTGGAATGCTTGTCCAAAGAGCGTCTTGAGCGTGGTCTTGTTGGCGTCTGGGTGGACGTTGCGTACAAAGACGAGGCAGTCGAACGGGTAAGACGAGGTGGGCATGGTTCGCCTCCACGTCCGGGGTTCGCCGCCGTGTTCTTGTTGTTGTTCGTTTTGGGCTTGGGCTTGGGCTTGGGTTTCAGCCGCGCCTTGGGACGGGTGATCGTGCATCTCGGTGTGCGCGTGCGCGATCTCATCGACGAGGGACTGTTTATAGAGGAGATACTCTTCGTTGAGAGCGTCCCAGCGGGCCTTAGAGACCGTTCGCAGCCCGTATTTGTGCGCCTCTTTCACAATCTGCGATGCGTCCTCGTGTGCTGAGACGCGTTTCCAAGGCCACGCACGGCGAAGCGCCTCGGCGTGCAATTTGGTCGACAGGGTAACGAGGGCGTACCCTTTGCATTTAGGCGTGTCATCGGGTTTGTCAAGGTAGTGACGAGGGAGAGAGACGTTTTGGACGGAGGGGCGTGGTCTCGAATCTGTCGCTGGTGAGAGAAGCGTTTCGACGAAGCACGCGATGCCTCCGATGGTGCGGTACTGCGGTGGTATGCCTTCCTAGTTGAAAGACAGACACAGAAGTGAGTGTGAGAAGTGAGTCGGGATGAGGACGGTACAATACGCGAACGAGACGAACCATGTATGTCGTCATGTCGTTCCAACGGGCACGCGTCCACCCATGCGATGGACGGTCACGTAAAGATGCCCAGTCTTCCCGACGCGCTTCGTAACCGCCCACGTCTTTCTTGCGCGACGTTTTTCCGGCGCCGTACCAGACGGACGAGGAGGAGGGGAGGCGCATCCGAACCTCGAGGTGACTCGCATGCATCCGGAGGGCTTTGACCACTTCTGTTTCGGATGGTTCGGGCAGAGCGCTGCCTATGCGGGGGAGTGCGCCGCGAAAGGGGGCTCGACGGAGGAGGTAGTTGATAGGTACGACTGTAAATATCCGGACCCTTCTTGGGATGAACGTGAGGACTGAGCAGATGGGGACGTACATCCAGCCCCGTCGGGACACGTTTCGTCGCTCAGACAAGCATCAAGTTTGCAGCCCAGGTCGGCGTCGCGCCAAATGTTGTAGTCGGAGAGGGCGAGAGAGATGAGGGACGCGATGTCCTGGGTGAGTTTCGAATGGGCTGATTCGATCGCTTTTTCTTTGCCTTTGCCCTTGTCGCGCGAGGATGGCTCAGGTTCGTTTTCACCATCACTTTCATCATCTTCATCGGACTCGGAGTTGGTGATGAGGTCGGGTGATGAGGACGGCGTTGGAGAAAAGGTAGAAATGCCCTGCCATGGCTTTGCGTGCTTGGAGACGATGCGTGGAAGAAAGGCAAAGGCCATTGGGAGTTGGTGGTCGAGTCAGTAGTAGTAGAGTCAAGCTAATCGGGTCCTTGCCCAACACAGGCGACGTGTCCGAGTCAGTGGAGCATTGCGCGGCCAACCTGGCGGTAGTTTTCACTATCATACTAGTCGCTCGAAGCTAATGGCGAGCTTGTCATGATCGGTTTTACACAGGCCGCGACCATCTACGATGATTCCTGGATCCATCTAACCAACCAATCTACGTACGCGTCTTTCG
>QFEQ01000209.1:0-12583 GCA_003316335.1 Hemileccinum impolitum
AAAGGGGGGTTGCTATCACGGGTGCGCCTGGTATTGGTGAGCACAATTGTATGGGCTACATCATGCATCTCACTAACTCTACTTAGGCAAATCTGTGCTATTAGAATTCATCCTACACTTGTGTAATCTTGCAGGGCATCCCACCGTTTTTGTTCTGGATGACCAATATGTAGATTTGTTCACTTCCGATGGCGTCTCCTGAATCAAGGGGTCTCCAACTGAGCTGCTGCCATCCATTTGGGCCCTCGTTGACTCAAACAGGAATCTGAGCAATGTTCCAGAATGGGTAACCAGGCTCGATTGTTTTATTGTGCAAGCGGCATCCCCGAGGCAGGATCACCTAGAATGGGTGAAGAAGACAGTTGACGCACACCAATATATCATGAAGATGTGGTCTCTCGAGGAGGTCCTTGCAGCGTCAGTTGTTCTTATATGCCTGGTTCACCTATTCCATTGACAGGTCTCATTCATAGCCAAATACTGCAGAAGGGTAAACTTCAAGTATCCGAAATGCAGCTCCAAATGTTCTTCGAATGTTACACTCCATCTCCCCGTACTGCTTATACTTTTGTGTCACGCATTTGGGAGTTCGATGATGAACTCCAGAAAGATATTAACAAACTCTCCTTGAATTGTGTCCTTAATATGGTGGATCACTTGGGTTCACTCGATTTCAATACCGGGATGCCCCACCAGTTTTTCCATATTCAACCTGGGGAAACTCAATCTTTTGTCAGCCTTGAATTTGCTTTGCAGCAGATTCTCGATATGCTGGTTAGCTCTCTCTCATGGAAAGCAGCCAATGCAGCCTGGGTACTTTTTGAGGCATTCCACCACAACTCCATTACGAAGGTTCTTGCTGGTCAGCTATTAGAGGATGTAATCCATAATGATTTCACATGAGGTGGTGCATGGTGAATTCATCGAATGGAGCTTTCAGCACACATGAACAAGGTGAACAACCACTGGAAGATATTGCCTCAGACCGAGTATCTGAATCAATATCTTATTGTTGGTGATTGCAACAACCCAATCGTCAGGATATCTGATGAACGTCCTGATGACCATACTGGCTTCAAGACCTTTCCATGCTTTACATTCGATGCAGCTATCGAGCAGATCATCGAGATGGGTTACTACATCCCCACCGCCAAGAATGAACCCATGTTTGATGCCTTTTACTATAATGCCAAGCGCAAGGAAGCTATGATTTTGCAAGCCACCGTTAGCACTAGTCACAGTGTGAACACCAAGAGTCTTAACTGGCTTAAGGGGGTTGGAGTTGAGAGTGCTCATTATGTGGCTGTAACAGGACCACAAAAGGAATTCGATCTGCCTGTTCCCAAGGAATATGATGGGTTTCTGAAGGAAAAGTATCATCTTGTGCTCATAGGGCCAGCAATGTGATTCATATCATCTCTTCACCTCTTTTGTACAATTTGTGAGGCACCTCTAAATCCATCTTGATCGATGTGTTGTTTACAGAGAACCAAGGCACCATTACCACACCAACATTCTGTATCAAATCATCGATTGAATCAGACTGTGACTCGAAGCGACTTGAAACCTGCATTCTCACTGGTTACCAGGCAAATCAGCAAAATGGGACGAATACAATATGGCAAATGTGCCTGAGCCAGTTATACCATCTGGAAAGCTTCCTGAGTGTCCTACGATGCCTTATAAACCAACCATGTTGAACAGGAAAGCTAAAACCTTGATCAACAGGAGTAAGCAGAAGGTAGTCAACTCACCAGGTCGTACAGGCAGATACAGATGACCCAACAGTCTGAATCATGGTGGACACCAGGAGTTGAGAGCTCCAGCAGAGAGGACTTAAGAAGAGGTCACAAACTGCTTGAATGCAGTGCGTGACGAAGTCATGGCAAGGGACAACATTGAGAACAACATCGAGAATGTTGGAATGGCAGGCAGAGAGGCCGAGGCAGTCTGGGAGACATGCTAGAGCATGAGCGGTGGCATTGAAGTCAACCACATGTATGCACAGGAGTCAAATAAATAGTAGTGAAGAGACTCACTGATTAGATAAGGCTGCAAATATAGCTTGATTGTCAACCACAGAGCATGGTACATAACCACACAGATATCATAGACTGTGACAACCCAGAACTTGGGGATTGTAGGGCAGCTGGAAGCCCATCCAAAGTTCGAACAATCCAAATGACCTGGACAGTGCCAGGACCAAGTTTGACTACATGAACCTTGGAGCATTTCACCTCATGAATCCCATATAATGAAAAGATTAGATATCAATATTGATTTGACATTAGTCACCTAGCATAATACAGGCAGCTATGATGATATCAGCAAAAAATGATGGGTGAATGGGATGTGAGACAACCAAAAAGATCAGCAGGCCATGATCATACGACTGTACCAGCTTTTGCTGCAATATGGGACCAGAGATCAGCCTGTCAAGGTGAATGAAAGACTGGATCAACATCAAAGATTAGATATGTACATATTCCCATGCTACAGGGCCAACGATGATGGAGCCCCCTGTGTGGCTCTTGTTGTGGATGATAACACCAGCATTGTCCTGCAGTGGGGACAAATTAGGAAACACACAGCAGCAACATAACAAGCACGGACCTCAAAGTGAAGGAAAAACACATTGCCAAGCCTTGTGCTGGCAGACAATAATGACAGGCATAGCTAGAAAAGACCATGACATCAGCATTGCCCATCTAATCCCAATCCAAACCATGCTAGAATGAAGATATCTGCTCACCGGTTGCCACCAATGCCCCATGTGAACCAAGACACTCACTCTTCTTTCTCAGTTCTAGCTTTCCCTTCTTTGCAGAGGTGACAACCATATCACCCCCACTGGCATCTTGACTGCTTACCAATTACACCATCTATGTTGGTCATGTGATGAGATCATCTGATCCATGATTAGATAACATATGGTGCAATATCACACCATCCTAGATCAGATGATCTAGAGAGTTGTACCATTCTCTTTCTTCATTCTTTTATTGGTTAGAATGATACAGAATACAATGGAACATTTGTTCTTGTATACAAATCAGTACATAGATGTAAATATCATGTACCCCTATATAAGATCAATCTTTAGGATCATCTTATCTCTAATGAGTTCACTCTTGATTCATTCTATCACTACTCTGATCCTCAGTGCAAGACCCTTGGTCCAACCTAAGATCATTAGCCTCAAGTAAGTGTTTCTACTTGAGCCTTATTCCTTTATCCCTTCCATACATCATCATCTTGGCTGACCTTGGTCAGCCATTGTCGCTCTTCATCATGTTCCTAGAACAGGATGTTGATGACCACTGTCTGTGGATTTATGCTGTGGGGGTTGAATGCACAATGCATGCATTTTTGGCCAAATATCATTGCTTATGAGGACTCTGCAAGATCTCATTCACATTCAACAGATTTCTGAAACAGAAAGGCCCTACACAGAATACCTGAATGTGCAGGTGAAGTTTGGTAGCATGGCGATGGTTGAACATATGATATGGGAATGTAGGAGGAGTGTCCTGAATGTGCGAAGACCTACTCAAAGGTCCTAGGTTCAGCTTGTGCTATATCATCATAGTAGTCTCCAGGGTTGTGGATACTTTTGACATATATGTAGTATTTATGACTGAGGATATCTTAAGCTATGAGAAGGCCTCAGTTGTGTGTAATATGTACAGTGACTCCAAAAACCCTTTCCATATTTGCCTGAATTACAATGTGCTGCATATATCATCACAGGGTGTGGGAATTTCGCTTAGCATTGGTGGAGGCATACCTAGTACTCACTCCTGGCTATGGGAGTGCCCCCTGGGTCATGTGATTAGGTTCACACACTATGGAGATATTGTCAATTTAAAACAGCAATGTCATAGAAAGGGTTTTTTCACTTTTGAGTTGACAAGGAAATTAGTACTTGATATACCCTCCTTTTGCCCTCAACACTGCCTGGATCCTCCTAGGCATGCTCTTAATCAATTTCTGACACTCCTCCACTAGTATTTTGTCCCATTCCACTTGAACCCTTTCCCACAGTTTATGAATTCCTTTAGGAGGGTTTTCATGCTCTCCAAGCCTCCTTTTAAGCCATCCCCAAAGATGCTCAATAGGATTGAGGTTAGGAGACTGTGCAGGCCAAACCATAGTCCTAAATTCTTGCTCCTCTAGCCAGCTCTTGACCTTCTTACAGGTGTGCTTGGGGTCATTGTCTTGCTGAAAAATGATATTAGAAGGATTAAGATCATAATACTCCAGGGTTTGTTGGAGCTCATTCTTCAAAATTTGAAGATAGAGGTCCCCATCCATCCTACCATCAATCTTGGTGGCAAAGTTAACACCCTCCTAAGTCATACAGCCCCACATCATCAAAGAACCTCCCCCAAACTTGAGAGTTCCTTCCACTGGTCTATTACTAAGCCCCTCACCTGCCTTTTTCCATGCCCATTTATGTCCATCTGACCCTAGGCGATTGATTTTGATCTCATCAGACCATATCACCATCTTCCAGTCCTCTATAGTCCAATCTTTATGGGCATAAGCAAAGTCTAAATGAGCCTTACAATGCCTAGCAAAAAGAATAGGTCGTTTGGACTTCATCACAGCTTTCATACCAGATTTCTTCAAATGAAGACAGACTGTGTTGGCAGAGAGAGGCTGGTTGATGATACTAGCAAGGGATTTGGTGACCTGAACAACATTTTCAGCCTTGCCAGAGGTAATTAGATGCTGTGCATGACAAATGTTGGTAGGAGAAAGCTTGGAAGGATGACCTCCAACAGCTTTAGAAAGGGAAGAATAATGTTTAGAGCAAAGTTTGGATATGGCAGAAGGGCTAACACCAGTTTGCTTTGGCAATGGCCTCACCAGAATGGCCAGCATTAAGCAAAGAGAGGATGGTGTTTTGTTGAGTGAGAGAAAGAGATCTAACCATGATGGTAGTTGCAAATAAAGAAGTGTGTGAACTTTTTTAAACTCAGACATACTATTTACATATGTATATTTGTTTGTACAAACAAACAACATGAAATATTCTATGATTTGGTTATGATTCCAACCATCAACTCAAAAGTGAAAAAACCCTTTCCATGATATTGCTGTTTTAAATTGATGATATCTCCATGGTGTGTGAACCAAATCACATCCCCCAGGGGGCACTTTCATAGCCGGGAGCGAGTACCAGGTATGCCTCTACCAATGCTAAGTGAAAATCCCACACCCTGTGATAATACATGCAGCACATTGCAATTCAGGCAAACATGAAAAGGGTTTTTGGAGTCACTGTATGCAACATGATAGAATGAGTTGTTTGAAGGCTTTCCACCATCAGTATTGACTAAAATGATTGCTACAACTACACCTTGTGGCACATTAATAGTTCTAGTGAGATATTGTGATCTTCATGCCTGTCACTTGTGGATATGTGATACTATTTATTTGCACTGTATGTCTGTGTCGCTTCATCAAATCCTTTATGGATGGCAAAGAGTGATCCCATGATGGAATGGTCCCATTGTGGGGACTGCACAGTGGCAGCAAGAAATTGTGTATGGGAATCCGAAAGGATCCCAGATGCCAGAGCAACCTGTGGGACTACATAGGCAGGAAGCCTCTCTCCTCCCCACTTGTTCTACCCCCATTGCAACCAATCTATCTGGGGTCATGCCCCTGCCTATGCGGGTCACATGCCCTCAATATTGGAAGCTGTCACCCTAAACGGTCTCAGAAGGGCAGCAGTAGGGGTAGAGATAGCCCCCTGATGAGAGCTTGTGCCAGCTCAAAACTGCCTATCCAACCTGCCTCCCTTATCTGCCTCCATCTATACTGTATATGAGCTTTGCCTATGGCCCAGCTCTCATCTTTGGAAAGGAGTGACTGATGGACAGATGTATGGACTGACAGCCCAAGCATCCCTCTTTGCACACAGATCTTACATCATGGCTCTACCAAGCCATTGAAATCGTATTGCTCTATGGTTGGTTTGATGAGGAAGATGGTGATAAGAAGGTGATGGTTGACAATGATGAGATGAGTGATAGGGAGATAAATCATGATGAGATAGAACATATACGTGCTCTTTAACAGAGGGTGAAGCTGGTAAGAGAGAGAGGAGCGGTATCCAAGAGCAAAGGGCCCTTTTGTGAGGTGGGAATCAAGTGAATAGGACTAAGGTACAAGGGAATTACAGAGAGGGTTTATATAGTATGAGTGAGTACCTTAGGGCAGGGTTTGGAGTTCTAAATAGTTTAGGGTAGATGTGAGAGAAAGAATTTTCTGGAACATTAAGAAAGAAACAGTAATAACCATGAGAGAAAGATAAGGGATATGAGGTATGATGTCATCAATGACATCATAGGTCTAGCCTCAAGTCATGTGCCAGTTCCTGTGGTCACATGCATCTGGTCACATGACTTTGGAAAGAAAGAAATGTTAAGGTAAAATGGTGCTCAGTGATGCATGGCATACATATGAGTGAAAGTGAAGAAAAATAAATAGCAAGCATACAAAGATCTGAACTACAACAGCCATGGTCCCCCCATCTGTGATGACTGGCAAGGAACAGGATCTGAGAACAATATGTCTGAATTTATAATATCATCCACCTAGATGGTCGAGTGATGATCATGACAATAGAATAATGATAGCCAACAATACCGTAATCAATACTGGGAACCTGAGAAAAACCTTGCACAACTGAGTGAGCATTGTTTGTCTAGCTTGAATTTGAGCACCCATCTGCAATCACTTGCTTTTCAGCTCCTGGAAATTGCACTCTTTGTGTTGCAGACTGCAACGGCGACAAGTTCGATGAGGAAGACGGAGATGAGAAGACGTTGAGAAACAGTGTTGATATTGACAAGGAGAACAAGGACGAGATCAAAGATAGGAACAGCGACAGAGACGATGCAATATAACATATAGTGGCCCCTTTACAGAGGGCTAAGCTGGCAGAGGAGAGAGGAGTGGTATCACTAAGTTGCAGGCACCTTTGGAGGGTGGGTGGAATAAAGTGAATAGGACTAAGGTACGAAGGAATTACAGGACAGGTTTATATACAATGACTGAGTACCTTAGGGCAGGTCTTGGAGTCTGAATTAGTTTAGGGCAAGTAGAGAACATGGAAGATCATGGAATGTTTGAGAAGAAAAGAAGTAGACAGAGGTGAACATGAGAAAGGAATAACAAACATGAGGTATGACATCATCTATGATGTCATAGGGCTAGCCTCAAGTCATGTGAGAGTTCCTACAGTCACGTGCACTTGGTCACATGACTTTAGAAAGAGAAATCAACTAAGTAAACGGTGCTCAGTGATGCATGCATATAAGCAAAGAGTAAAGTGAAAAATAGGGTGTATGTGTGCCCGAACTATAACACTTTGTAAACTCTCATATCTTTTCTCATTTGGAGTTCCTTCTTCAGGGCCTCTAACCATTTTTTGTGGTCGGACATCTGTCACTTTGAGTGGTGAATGTGCATTTGTCATAGAACCTGGCAGTTGAAGCAGGCAAGGTGATGATTCCAACAAATCACACAACACCGGAGCAGTTGAGACTCAGTACTCAGTACTCAATTGGAAGTAACAGACTGAAGAAAACACCAACACAAAAGTTAATCTGAACTTCTACACACTTGACATGAGTACTGGAACATCAGCCATGGTGAAATCTCTCTCCACAAGCCTGGAAATGGCAAGACATCAGTGAAGCAATCTGTATTGAAGTGAGCTCCAAGACCATACCAGATACTGATCAACTATTATAACAGAGCTCTGGACATTTGCTAAAAGACAAATTGCTGAGGTAGCCACTATATGAGGTGAAATTGGGTAGACCAGAGTCCCAATGTCATACATGGCAGTGGGCTCGCACTCAGAGCCTGCACCACAACTCTCTGTGCAAATGTGTTATTATCCAAGCTTTCTTGACCCTGGCTCACATTCAACCTCATAATGCTTAAATGATGAAGTAGGTGAGATTGAAAATGCTGTTTCATGATTCTTTGAAAAGTCAGACGTGATACCCCCAGGTGCAACAAGCATGACCTTGACCCCAAATGGCTTGCACTCCATTGCAAGACCTTTAGTGAGAAAGTGGAGTGCAGCCTTGGCAGCACTGTACACACCATGCCATGGTGTCATTTTGTGGAGTAAAATTTGAGCTTTCCTGATATCATTTAGCAAGCACATAGCACTCACAATATACCCATGATGGAACCAGTATTCACAATCAAGCCCTCCTTACATTGGAACATGGAAGGGATCACTGCACTCACCATCTGAATGGCACTGAATGTGTTCAACTCAAACATGTTTCGAAGTTGGTCAATAGTGGCCTCTGCTATGGGACCTAGAAATGATGTCAGGGCAGAACAAATGTTTTTTTTTTTGGTCAGAACCCACCAATAGAGACAGCATCTGCATTGTTGACGAGAATGTCGATTTTTCCAGTTTCTGCAAGGATAGCTTGCACTGTGTGTTCAATGTCATCCCCATTGGTTACATCCAGGACATGTTTTTGAATGTTCAGGTGTTGAAAACCCTCCATACTTTCAAGCCTTTTGGCCATTGTATATACAATACATCTTCATGCAGCAAATTCCTCGCATCTACATTAGGGGACCTGCTGAGCCAGTCATGGTCTAAGATCAGTGCAGGATCGATGCAAGTTGACTTGAACACATACAGTGCAAATCCTATCCCATCTGCAGAGCACCTAGTAATAAGAACTACTTTTTGAGTCCCTGACAACACTGCTGACTTCATTGACATCTGAAAGTTAGTGTCCAGAGTGCAGAACCCAGATGGGAAGACTTTGGTTGCCCAAGTTCAGTTCCAAGGCAGTTGATTTATAGTCTGCAGCCATGATTGTGAGTATTGTTGTGAGAATCAGAACTGAACCAAAAAAGAATTTCCTCTGCCATGCTATGTTATCTCACATTGAGCTCCAAATTGAGCTCCAAGTGGTGCCATGAGACCCAGCTGAAGATCATTTTCAATGGCTCGATAGGTGCTGTTTGTAGAACGACCATTTGCTTGTGCTGATATGCTTCAAGTGTGGAGGTTGTTGAATCAGTCATAATGGCATGAAGCACTGGCACAATAGCCAGTAATAGACTGGCATCTAATGAGGCAAGACTCTTCTATTTGTCACCACCCATGCATTGCATTTCGTTTGGGTGAAAACATTCTTAGATTATACTGAGCAGATAAGCTTATCTGAACGTATTTAGCACATATCTTTGTCATCATATGTACTATGTTCATCACTTTTACTTTCTTCAGCAATGTATTGTTTGTTCAGAAAAGAGATGGTCTTCAAGTTTGTCTCTACTGCTTGAACTTTGAACTTTGAAGATGACATCTTTTGGGGATGGTGCTCCCATCACAGCCTGCAGGATTCAGTTGACAAAAGTAAGCAAGGTTGTAGAACCATTCTGACCCTCAGGTTAGCTTGGTCAGGTGCACAATCAAAAGCTGCCCAAACCCTGTTTTCAAATGAGTCGATTCTTCATCATATCTGACAACAAAACCTTCTTGACCAGCCTAAGTGGTGGAGAACAGGCATTTTACATTGTATGTCATCATGATACTATGAGCAGATCCCAAGTTGAAGTGCATTCTTGTACACATTTATTGATGGGTTTACAACTCCACACAGTGCTTCTGGTCTTCATCATGCTACTGCCTTTTCTTGCCCAAAGAAGCTGATACATATTAATGACAGATGTGGAGCTTGGGGTCATGACACTTTGCCTGTACTGTATCTCAATGCCTTGCATGTCCTTATCAACTATAGTCCAGCTTCAACTGTTTAATGACATGGTGATAGTGGACTAGTAGTAACGTGGCCCAACACATCTGTCAACCTCAATCTACTGGTGACAATGCAGAGTATCCTCATCAATTTGGGAGGTAATAGCCATGGTACCATATCTAAGTGCGATGCACATCACCTTGTTATTGTCCATCATGCAGTGGCAAGCATTCAGCTGCCCAGTGATATCCCCCAACAGATCTGGCCTTTCCTGACAGTGCTGTGAACATCAGCCAATGGGATTAATTGAGGTCTTCCCACAAGGCAGCAATCTAGCAGTCTGAAGCACTTACTAATTGATGAACAGTACGGTCTATGACATTTGTTATGTTTGGCCTTGGAGAGGTCGAATGTAGACCTAGTGAGGACAGGGATCTCTATTGGTAGATGGTGGACACAGGTTTGAGATGTTACTCAATGAAGGGAAGTCTTCCTAAGCTTCGAAGGCCTAGGACTAGCAGTCAGATGATTGACTGAGATGACGAAGGAATACTCCACTTGAAAGGTGGTGGAACAAGTAATGGATATTATAATGAGGTAAGAGTAAGCATCCACTCAAAAGTAGGACGAGGACTTAGAGAGATATGATTAAAGGGGAGAACAAAAGATATATTGCCAGGTAAGACTAGCTGGGAATACATTGGTTGTAGCAAAGGGTTTATATCAGTCAAGCCTGAGAAGAATGACCAATTGGATGGAATGTGAAGGAAGGAAAGAGAACAATTGGTTATAGAACTAATGACATCATATGGAACATCATAGAACATTGTGGAATGGAGAAAGGTAAGTGGAAATGACAAATGATATGGTCATATTGGAAAGTAGGTAATCAAGATGACGAAAGGGATAAGCATAATACTTAGCCAATCTAGCATGCTAAGTGAAGTGTTCAGCAAAGGAAATGCTGTACATGTTGCAGTGGGGTCATTCCCCATCTGAAGGAGTTAAAGACAATGAAAAAAGTGTACAATGGAAGCAAATTGTAACATCACCCCCTTAGTAATCCTAAAGCCCCAAAGAAGGGTAAGGGAAGAACCTGGCAAGTCAAAAGATCACATAGGAAGAGCCCAGGGACCCAGTGGTGTTGGTGTAGGCAGTGTCATCCCAGACATCATTGTCTATCTCCAGTGACATGGGATGTGGGGAGGTGGAACATTAGTTGTAGTGATGTGGGGTAAAAGCATTTGTTGGACATATGTGATGGGTGCCTCTGGGAGGAGGAATTGGGTGAGGTGCAGAGGATTGTGAAGAGCAGGAAGAGCATATTGAGATAGACAGGGAGGATGAAGGAGAAACAGGGGTGCAAGGATAGCAGAGAGGGCAGCGGTATTGCAGATGGCCTGGTTAGAAATGCAGGCAGTGCGGGCATTGATGCCATCGACAGTTGGGATGAGTATGTCTGAGATGATGGCATTCATGGCAGATTTCTGTGTAATAGGGGTGGGTAAAAGAGAGTAGAGTGTCAATGGGTTTTTTGTTGATAGTGCTGTGGAGGCAGATTTCTTGTGTGATGTGGACTTGTTCCTGTGTGATTTCAATGGGAATAGGGTTTACCAGGCCACGAGGAGAGGGGTTGACTGGTACCCAAGTGGATGGGGTGATGTAGGTAGGATGGGAGCAGAGATTGTCAAGCATCTGGGTTTCATATAGAAAGTGGTTGATCTTGTTGAGGGGGCCAGGGAATTCTAGCTGGTGAAGGGCAGAGAGAATATCTCCCTCAAGGACATAGTGGATATTAACAAGGAAGTCCCAGTGACAGCCAAGACTCTGTTTGGAGGAAATGAGGGATAAGAGGTTCCCCATACATTTGTTTTGGAGGTAAGCTCAATGAAGGCTCTAGAGAGGGGAGGTGACATTAAGGTGGCTATTGAGGGAGGATAGAAGGCATGGGTAGCGGAGGAGGTTCCTCATACATTGGAAAGAGGGATTGTCAGGGAGATTCTGAAGACAGTGGGCAAATAGGGGAACGGAGATGGCTTGAACCTTATGCCTAGGTTCAGTAGGGTCTTTAATGACAGGAGGGATCCAGAGGGTAGGGTTCTCCCAGCTGGGAAGCAGGTTACTGAACCAACCCAGAGATGGGGCAGTAGACGAGGGTTCAGGAGGCGGAGATGAAAGATGAGTAAGGAGAGAAACAGGGGGAGTGGAAGGTAAAGTAATAGCAACAGGAGACATAGAAGAATTGAAAATTATAGTAGGGCAAGATAGGGTATCGACCACAGAGTTGGAGGTGTTGTTGGATGACATGTTGGAGGGGAGGAGTTAAGAGGAGTGAGAAGAGAAGATGGAGGAGTGACGCTTTTTATAATCAACTAGGGCAGACTTGTTGCGGCTGCAACTGGGACTTGCTCAATGAGGAAGACAGAGACAAGAAGTTGGTGGAAGACAGTGTCGATGTCAATGAGAATGACAAGGACAAGCTGGAAGATCAGGATGGCAATAGTGACGAGGCGATATAACATAGACGGTCCCTTTACAGAGGACTAGGCTGGCGAAGAGAGGAGGAGTGGTAAGCACTGAGTTGCAGGCACCAGAGGAGGTGGGTGGAACGAAGTGATTAGGACTAAGGTATGAAGGAATTACAGGAAAGGTTTATATACGATGACTGAGTATCTTAGGGCAGGCGTCTGAGTCTGAATTAGTTAAGGGCAGGCGTCTGAGTCTGAATTAGTTAAGGGCAGGTATGGAACATGGAACATCATGGAATGTTCAAGAAGAAAAGAAGCAAATGGAGGTAATCGTGAGAAGAAGATAAGCAACAT
>QFEQ01000210.1:1905-54970 GCA_003316335.1 Hemileccinum impolitum
ATTCCAAATGGCGAGTGATACACCCAGTATTCAACGAATGCCTTCTCCATCCCTACGTCAAAGGAACCTTCCCATCACAACAAAAGGCTCCTCCTCCCCCTCCCAACCTTTTTAATGATATAGAGGAACAGGAAATCGAAGAAATCTTAGTGTCTAGAGAACGATGTAACAAGATTGAATTCCTAGTTGCTTGGAAAGGTTTCCCATTGGAAGAAAATGAATGGATATTGGAAGACAAACTCCCTCATGCCAAGGAAGCAATAAAAGACTTCTATCGCTCTCATCCCACTGCCCCTTGTTCTTCCAAAACCATTCATCTCTGATACTCCATGGACCAACCGGACTCACCCTGCACTTGTCCCACGTGCAAACCATCCTCATCTTCCCCTCCAATGCCATCATCATTATTCTCTTCTCCGGACTTTCTTGAATTTCGAAAGAAATACAATTGTTTTGATAATTCCCTCTTTGAACTACCTTTAGCACCTACCACTCGTGTCGAGGACGTCACTCCTTGAAAAGGGGGTAATGTCAGAACTCAATTTTTACTCTTCACCTTTTCATACTTTCACATACTCACAGAATCTTCCTGAACATTCCATAGGCTTATCTATGACATAGTAGTACATGCATAGGCCTCATGTCATGGTCCGTGCATGCTCTTGGACAGTATATAAGTAGGTAGCATCTTGTATCCTATTCCCCACTCTTGGAATAGTATTTTCTTGCCCTGTAACTGTTCTCTTCGAGCAGCCAGAGTTTGAGCCCTTACATATAGAGTATTGCATAGGAAAGGTAAAAAAAAGTGCTTAATTCAACCCTAGTCCTAAATACAAGAGTAGAAACCAGTTACTTCCTTAGGCCAGAGTTAAGGGTGACATCGCCGACGACGGTAGCCACAGGCTGCTGACCTGACCATATTCACAGCAGCCATCAGCCACTGCTTGGCGGTGGTAAAGTATGTTCTATGGGGTATGGATGGCCTGAATTCAGCATGCTCGATGTACAACCTCTCAACCACATCGATTATCTTCTCGTCGGAAAGGGTGGTGGGATGTACTCGGATGTTTTTCTCGCGTGAAGCAATGGCAGCACTGCAGGCCTGGACCGCTCGTTCATCATCGTCACAACCCCTCAGCACAACGATCATAGGGCATGTCTGTCCACCTGCAGCCTCGTAAAAGTTTTCTAGCATGTTGATTTCCCGTGGCTGCATGACAGAGTTCCCCAGATGCGAGGTGTAGAAGACAAGTGCGCCGGCAGCCAGGTTAATGCCCGTGGCCCCGTGGCGGGCCATGTGTCGCAACTCGAGATACGAGGGCATATCCAGCTGAATAAACTCGTATTGCTGCCCATGTCTCCACTCCGTGTGTTTCTTGCTGTTGTCCAAGGGGAACTCGACAGCGGTGAGGACGGAGGGATCACCGTCAGACTCCATGTCGTAGGTGAGCACCCTGCGTATGGTCTTGCTCTTCTCTGCCACACCCGCAGAGATCGTCCTGCGGAAGACGTTCCCAAACACAGGCAAGACCCACGATATGAACGATGGTTCGGTTTTCCAAGCTGGAACCTTGGAGTACCTAACCATGAGCTCGCGGAGACGTCTCTGGGAATCAGATCGCCGTTGCTGGATGACACTGTCCTCGGCAACAAGCGTCGTCACGCACTCGTGCGCATCAAACCACATCTTGGACCGTTGTAGAACCTCCTCATTTTCATCCCACCACGTCTCCATTTCCCCTTGCTGATGCTCCAGGCCAGTGACGACCAGCGCGACAGGCACCTTCCTCCGACAGACCGCGACATAGAATAGTTCGTAGTTGCGCTGGAGCACCTGCGTGAGCCTGCTGGCACGGATGCAATAGATGACTAAGTGGATTCCCCCCATGTGCGCCAGCCCCTGGATAAGCGATCTCAGGTTGCTTTCCGCTTCAGCTGCGGGGACTGTCCCTTCACTTCCCTCGTCCAACCCTGTAGTGTCCCAGAGTGCGCACGACGCCCCGTCCACCGTGACAACGTGCCGCTGGTGCTGGAAAGTACACCCAAGTGCGTCATTGGACGTGTTTGCAATTTTCCGACCTGCAATGAGGTTGATGATGGATGATTTTCCGACACCTGTTTCGCCAAAAAGGACGATGTTTGGAGTACAGGAACCGGCATTGTCCTGGAAAGAAATGTTCAGTCGCTGACAGGAATAGAGAGTTGTTGAACATTACCTCTTTTCGTTGCGTTGAGATCGGGCTAGTAAAGGGATAGCTGGATTCGAACTGCGTGGGACTGTTCTGGTAAGTGCCTGGAGTTGCAAGATGGGATCCTGGGACTTTCATAGTAGTTGCGGGATGCTTGACTTCGTCAGGTATAATATACACTTGCATTCGACAAGCGCGGCCTCACGATAGATGAACGGATTTGCTATTTTCAATCCACTTCTTGCGCCGACTATGATGGCATAGATGAGAGAGTCATGCAGATCGGGAATCATTCTAGAAGGAAACAAGTGAACATACTGAATACCGACCGTTGAAAGGCCAGATCACATTGGACTCAACTATGATTGGATATGGACTGTGCTCGATCGAACTTGTCAAACTTCACAATCGCCTGTGAAGGATACCATGTTCTGCGCTCGGCTCACTGTGGAATCCCTAGAAATGGTAGTAAATCTCTGGAGCCATGTGAGATTCGACCCTCGACCTTACTCTGTTTGAGGTAAACAACTAAGTTTGGTAGGGGGCTCACGGTGCGAGGGTATGGGGTAATATGAGCTTGAAGGCCAATTTCCGAGTCTGAGGATGTGCATATCTGCCAGACGCATCAAGCAAGGCCAAGTTCAAGTTTCGTGCAGGACCCCATGGACTCGGAGATTAATTAGCCGCGCACTGCCTGGTGGTTGGCACAGCTCAGGATTTCATTTGCTCAATGCGACTGTCGTAAACTTCGATGGCCTCATGGCTTGACTGACGGAGGTTGGACTTTCATTTTCCCATGAATGCTTTGGATGGGGAAACACTGCGGGTGAACGGGGTTTTTACTGATGTTTACACCCACAGCAAGCCACATCCATTACTGTAATCAGTATCACGATGGATGGATTGCCTTGCCTTGACAGACTGCCGGCGGACTGGACTTGGAAGTTGGCAGTCCCCATCATGAAAAGCCACCAACTTGCTTATCAAGGTTCCGCACCGATCTACTCCACTTTTGTGGCCAACGTGCCAGTGGAAGACTTGCAATGCCGGTGTGGCATGGTAAATGAAGTTAGCCCAATCGGCAACAGTGGGGAGATTCAAGTTTGAAATTTGGAGGGGAGCCTGAGGGGCTCATTGCATGTCCTATGCAATCACAGAACACTCTTGAGGAGACTGTTTCACGATACCCTGAGCAACCCCAAGCCGGCCCCAGTACATGCAGATCACACAAAATTGGCTTGTCAGCTTCGTCGAGAAAGTTGGGTCACTTTTGACAAGTAGAACATTTCCCAGGGAAATCCTCGAGGAACACAAAGTGAGGAAGGTCAAAGTTTTTTTATTTTATCTCAAATAACAGAAGCTTAAAGTACGCGCTCGCTGAGCTTAGTGACTCAGAATGGGTTAGTGCCCAAGGTGATGAGATCATGATCTGCGCGATACAATTTCCTTCTTCCCACAGAAAGTTTCCTGTGAGGCAATGAGAAATGTGGCCCCTGTGTCGCTTCATCGAATCCTTTATGGATGGCGAAGAGCGATCCCACGATGGAATGGTCCCATCGTGGGGACCGCATGGCAGCGAGAAAGTGCGTGTGGGAATCCGAAAGGATCCCAGGCGCCAGAGCGACCTGTGGGACCGCACAGGCAGGAAGCCTCCCTCCTCCCCACTCGTTCTACCCGCAATCGCAACCGATCTATCCGGGGGTCGCGCCCCCGCCTACGCGGGCCACTACGTGGATTGGCCAACTCCCTCGATAGGACTTAAGATCGGAAGCTGGTACCCTAAACAGTCTCGGAAGGGCAGCGGTAGGGGTAGGGGTAGCCCCCTGACGAGAGCTTTCGCCGGCTCGAATCCGCCTACCCAGCCCGCCTCCCTTATCCACCTCCATCTGCACTGTACATGGGCGTTCCCCTCATCTTCGGAGAGGAGCGACCGACGGACAGATGTGTGGAACTGACAGCCCGAGCGTCCCTCTTCGCACACAGACCTTATACCATGGCTCTACGAGCCATGGTCCTCCCAAATATCCACAATGTTAAACGTTCTAGTAGTCGGAACAGGACGAAAATGATGGTATTCAACGGTTATGTACATATGTACCCATAGCCACCTCGTCAACTTATCCTCCTTTCCCACCACATCTGGCAGCTTTGACACCTTCTCAACGTCCTCGGTGTGAAAAGTAGTCAAAATAGAACGGCTGGATCCGTGAGGCCAAGGAACGAAGTAGTGAGACAGGGCCATTTCGTGTGCGTCCAGGATAGAATAGGATGTGGACGGGATTGGCGAAGGTCGAAATAGGGCTACAATCATGCAATCACCAATGTGAAGGGACATCAGGTGGGACAGGGCACGGACTGCACGGGTGATGTACGGTTCATGTGTACAGGGTCTCCGACGCATGCTGATATGACGACTACTGGCATTTGAGTGGTGAAGTCGTGCAGTGGGTCTGTGGCGTATAGCGCCAGGCGTGTGAGCGAGACGGCAGGCCATCAAAGACTGAAGTACTGATGCATTGTTCAGGGCATCGACATTTCTCCCACGACGGATGGAATACAAAGCATTGCCATGAGGCCCATGACTCAGACATTCTGGTTGCTGCAGTCACAGTAAAAACTTCTGCATAGTACACCCAATATTTCCGGATCAAATATTCAGGAAGAAATAAAAGAAGACAAACTCCCCGACATGTGGATGCGGCGAGAGGAAGGTAGTACAGCCTAAGTACTTAATTCGGCGAAAGGTTTTTTGATGTCACTTTGATATGAAAACACAGGAACCATGCAGCGTTGGCGGCTGTAGCAAGCGACAGCATTTCAGTTGGATCTGATCAGTGGCCGGCTTGGCAGTGGCCGGAGTCTCAGCCCAACCTCAGCACATAGATCCTCGTCATTGCGATCAAGCTCACGGCTTCACGCTGTATTACTTACTCGTTCTTTAAACCTAGCTTGTCCCACCTGAGCGCTAAGCTACTGCATTAGAATGCTTCAGTGCAGTGGCGATGCGGGTCTTAGCACTGGAACATATGCATGCTGTCAATGCCCGGCTATCACTCATTGTTACGCTGTGTCCGAATCGAACTCAGGCGTCTGGCTCTTCGTGGACCATGATTGGTGAGTCTGAGTGCGCCCGAGGTGACATGAACACGGACCTCAAGTTTCCAAGTCTGCTCCAGGGCTTCTGCTTGCCAGGAGCCTGACAAGTGTGGTAATGCTCATAGAACCCTTCAAAGGGTCATTATCCACACCAGTTGAGATACGATCTTTTGCTTCCTATCGCGTAACAAGAATCTGTTCTATTCTGATCACTGTATTTTCTCGAGCGCTCACTGTTACTGCGTAGCGCCTTGACTTGGCATGAGGCCACCATGAAGATCAGTATCCCTGACCATGATGGCACTGACCGCAACTGCGAGCCCATTATCTTGATGGCTCACACATAATCAAGAACAGCTCCATGGCACGGGTACTTTCTTCTGGATTCAGCGTTACATCATGGTGGACACGATCACACCTTCCAGGTATAAAGTAGATCGCAGCTGTGACTTATCGTGCAACCCTCTCCTTGTCTTCTAATCAAGTGAATCCCAACAACCATTCATTTCATACGACATGGTTGGTATTCCACGACGCAATGCTGTGGGAAGGACAGGAGGTAAGTCGGTCAAGTTATCTGCACCTTCATCCCTAAATGAGTACTCAAGAGCACACCGTCGACAATAACGCAAGGCCTGGTGGGTCTGTCAGTGTTGTGCCGGGTGCTAATATCACTCACATTTTATTTTCTCATTAGTGGTCTTTGGCCAAAAGCCCAAAAACGTCATCCTTTTTGGAGAAACGGGGGTCGGAAAGAGCTCCGTGATCAACCTCATGGCCGGGAGAGATGCTGCACCAACATCCTCGAATTTAAGAGCCTGCACGCTACAAGCGACCCCACATCATATTAGTCCCTTGGCAGATGTACCGCTCTGCATCTTTGACACAGTCGGATTAGAAGAGCCAGAGATCGGCGTCAACACATTCCTGGGCGCAATCGAAAAGGCTCACAGGCTCATCACGTCCCTCCACCAAGCTGGCGGCATCGACCTCCTCCTCTTTTGCATCAAAGGCGGACGCATCACCACTGCAATGCAGCGCAGCTATCGCTTGTTTTACGAAGTCCTCTGTGAGCGCCAGGTTCCCCTCGCGATCGTCGTTACGAACCTGGAAGCAGAGGACGTTATGGAGGACTGGTGGGTCAGGAACGAAAGGACGCTCTTGCAGCAGGGCATTCGCTCGGTCGCACACGCATGCATCACGGCCCTCCCAGCGCGCGTGACAACATATGCAGGGAAACGGGAAGAGTCGCAGGTCGCGCTGCAGAAAATGCTTCTGGACACGCTCAGCAATCCGAATCCTTCTTACGTGCGGGAGGTACGGAGCTGGCTCACCTCCCTGGTTCACTTGTTCCGGTCCTTTTTGCCGGCAAGTCGGAGACGGTCTCTCAGGAAGAGAGATGTGATGAAGAGGCTCGAGATGCGGTGTAAGCTCACTCACAACGATGCAGAAAATTTGGCACAGATCCTCACTCATTGACATCACGGCAGCGTAGCAGATTTGCCTCAATAGTATGCTAATATTAGTCTATAGTTTACTGGTTGGCTTTATAATCAGCTGTGGTATTATATATTCTGGCTACAGTACTACAGTCGACTCCCCCCTAACCGATACCCTATATAACCGATACTCCCTCATACTCGATACATTTTCTGATTTCCCAAGTTGGTTTGCAGTGGCTGATATCCGATACCTCGCACCCCAAACCGAGGGCTACCGGTTATGAGGGAGTCGACTGTATTGTCAATGAAATGGATTCCACCGATACGTAATGACCACAGCAAAGGGCCTTCAATGAAAGAAGTTTATATATATGGGGTATATAAAACAGCCCACTGCGGTACACCTAACCCATCCATATACATCAACTTGAACCGCGCGGGCTCAGCGCAGGTATTTCCCCGGATCTGAGACGATGGCCGCAGATGCAACGTTCAAATGTTCGAGGTGACCGCAACTCATCCCCCCGAGCTATTTTGTCCATTTTACTTTGACTACGCATGATACGAACGTGGATAAAATTCCCCGTTCAAGGCCCCATGACCGAGTGGTTATTTGATGGGTTAGGTGACGACCCACACTGGCGCCGCCTACAAGTTCGTCCCAAACACGGAGAGTGAGTAGGCCCCGCATGAATGCTGCCAAAGTATGAATAGCCACCCTTCTGTCCAGTGCTGAACCCAAAAAAGTCGTCTCGTTTAGAGAGACGGGTGCTGGCAAGAACGCCGTCGTCAATCATTTCTGGCATTGAGATCGCGTCCGTCTCTACGGGCACAAAGCGTGAACCTGAGGTCACAAAGTATGAGTTGACACTCGCAGGGGAGCCTCCCGAACCCAGGATGTCTGTCAACGTCTGGGACAGTGACCTTGCCGTCGCAGATACAAAGGAGGGGCAAGTACACGCCTTCGCAGCGTACAGGTCTGTGGTTGGCGCGTCGGCGTTCTCGATCGCTTCGAGGAGGTCCCAATCAAGGTTTTTCAAGCCCGATGGTGTGGCAATCGATTACACTACCGTGCATTTTCGTAGATCCTGTGTGTGGAACGTGTCCCACTCGCGATAGTGGTGACTCACCCGGAGAGCAAAGAGGTGAGGGTCCGGAGCCGGGAGTTATTGACAACGTGTGGGATGTACAGCATATATGTGTATGTGTCCCAGCGGGCGGCATCGCGGACGGCGCTTGAGGGTATTCTGAGTGGCGCGTTGAGTGGGCTGCATCCTGCGTACGTGCGGGACATGCAGAGCTGGTTCGCGAATGTGATGGAGACGGTCTTGGCGTTTTTAGCGAGGGCATGAGTCGTTAAAGGGTGTTGGTGAAGAACCAGGCTTGTACGCTTCCCCGGCTAACCCTGCAGTATGTTCTGAATCAGTTCATGTATAAGCAGGGCCACGCCCATAGCAACGCCCACTATGATAAAGAAATCGTTTATCTCGTGAATGAGAATAGATATCTGCGGTGACAGAATTGTTGAAAGTAAGAACAGATAGTATTCGGTCGCGTGACCGGAAGCCAATCGAAAAACGCGAATTCTCGCATTCAAAAATTGTGGTTTTTATTATTGCGAAAGCAAAAGTCAAGTCCGTGTATGTCGATTGCCTTCGTGTACTGAAGAAAGGGATTATGTGTGACAAGTTACGTGTGAGTAGATACAGTGTGTTGTATTAAGAGTAGTTAAAGGGTGAGGCAGCACCACGCTGGGGAGAACAAGCTGGGTGGGTAGGTTGGGCACCGAGCAGAAGCGAAGTGCTCTTCGCAGCGTGGAGTGTGCGATGGACTATGAATGTACTGGATAGGGAGACCTCTGAGAATGGGAGTGGTGGCCCGTGGGTGGGTGCAAAAGAGCAAAGCAGACGAGTGCAGCAGCAGCTGGGGTTTGCTGCTTCGGATCCGAGGGAAGAAGGTGCACCACTTCCCTTGCTCATACACGGACTAACTTCTAGGTTGGTGATATCTCGTGACTCGATCGTCCTAGAGTGACATCCTAGTACTCATGAGCATACAGTGCGCACAGAAAAGGTAAAATACATTTATAGTCTCGTCCTATTTATGAACCACTAGTGTGATTGACGTTGCAGACGACGGGAGCTGCGAGCTGCTAACTTGACCATGTGCACTGCAGTCACGAACCATTGTCTGGCAGCAGCGTGGGCTCTATGGAGCGTAGTCGGCCTGACTTCGGCGTGCTCAAGGCACAACCTTTCAATTATATCGACCAACCTCTCATCGGAAAGAGTGGTGGGATATACTTGCATGTTCTTGCTGCGTGATGCGATAGCAGCCCTGCAGACCTGAGTCGCTTGTTCATTATCGTCCCAACCCCTCAGCACGACGATCACAGGACATGTTTGCCCACCCGCAGCCTCATAAAATGCTTCCAGCGTGTCGATTTCCTGTGGCTGGATGGCGGTATTCCCGAGATGCGAAGTGTAGAAGACGAGTGCGCCGGCACCCAAGCCAACACCAGTGATCCCCACGTGTCGCGACTTGAGGTATGAAGGCATGTCCAGCTGAACAAACTCGTATTGCTGCCCGTCTATCCAT
Organism: Hemileccinum impolitum; assembly: GCA_003316335.1. Classification (NCBI taxonomy): domain Eukaryota; kingdom Fungi; phylum Basidiomycota; class Agaricomycetes; order Boletales; family Boletaceae; genus Hemileccinum; species Hemileccinum impolitum. The sequence continues at coordinate 11,231 of QFEQ01000210.1, forward strand.
TCCATGCGTTTCTTGCAGAGAGTGCTAATGCCTGAGGGGGATTTGGCAGAGACGGAGGCAGAGGGACCGCCGTCAGACATCATGTCGCAGGTGACCACCCTCCGTGTGGACGTACTCTTCCTTGCTCTACCAGAGATCGTCCCACGAAAGACATTCCTGAACACGGGCAAGACCCACGATATGAATGATGGTTCGGTTTTCCAAGCTGGGAGCTTGGAATACCTAACCACGAGTTCGCGTAGACGTCTCTGAGAATCATATCGCCGTTGCTGGACAAGATTGTCCTCGACATCGAGCGTCGTCACGCACACGTGTGCATCAAACCACATCTTGTATTGCCGTAGAACTTCCGCGTTCTCGTCCCACCACGTCTCCATCTCGCCCTCCTGGTGTTCCAGACCAGTCACAACCAGTGCGACGGGAACCTTCTTCCGACAGACCGCGACATAGAATAGTTCGTAGTTGCGCTGGAGCACCTGCGTGAGCCTGCTAGCACGGATGCAATAGATGACTAGGTTGATTCCCCCCGTGTGCGCCAGCCCCTGGATAAGCGATCTCAGGTTGCTTTCCGCTTCAGCCGCGGGGACTGTCCCTTCACTTCCCTCGTCCAATCCTGTGGTGTCCCAGAGTGCGCACGATGCCCCGTCCACTGTGACAATGTGCCGCTGGTGCTGGAAAGTACACCCAAGTGCGTCGTTGGACGTGTTTGCAATTTTCCGACCTGCAATGAGGTTGATGATGGATGATTTTCCGACACCTGTTTCACCAAAGAGGACAATGTTCGGAGTATAGGTATCGACGTTGTCCTGCGAAGAAGCGCTTAGATGCTGACAGGAATAGAGAGCTGTTAAACGTCACCTCTTTTCGTTGCGCTGACATTGGTTAGCAAAGGGATGGCCGGAGTGTGCGGAACTGCCTTGGTGAACACCTGGGGCCACGAGACGGGTTTCTGGGTGCCAAAAGCATTTCCTCGACCCTCAGGTATAAATGCCAATGCATAAGTGCGATACACCTACAGATTCAAGTTTGCCGTTTCAGATCCGAATCCTGTTCCATTTTCCGACAGTGGTTGGGTGAGTCCCGCTAGATCTGACCACCGCATCCCGGTCCTCGCATGTCATAAATCTGCTCATGGTCATTTAATTGTTCAAAGTCTGTGGGCTCATTGGCGCGGATCCCTGGAATTACCCGACTCGTGGGACACGCCCATTGATCGCAGCCTGCAATTCCAACGTAACAAACATGCTGGGAGGGCGTTTTGTGAATTCATTGGAGAATGAAAATGTATTACATACCTCATATGTAGTACCATACACCAGTCACTGCTCAGCGCTCAGCGCTCAGTCCCTAAGTTACGTTTCCTTCTCCCCTTGCTCTACCCAATTTCCGATAGTCAATGGTGCCAGTGGGCCAGTCGTGATGTGCTTGCTTTCTTTGTCAACACGGAGCGGAAGCACCAATGCGTCGTGTCGTTGCCTTACACCCTAACTTAGGCCCTGAATGTGAAGACTCTGAAGCGGACATATCGAGAGCGCCGTTTGAACTTGAACTTGAAGGTGGATCCGACTCGTACCTGTTGTTATTAACACAAAACCGAACGACTTCCAGCCTGGTGATCTTCAAAGCTTCATGCACGAACTGTTCGTATAACTTGCAACGAGGTTGACGCCGTGTAAAGAATTGTCGCCAGAACTTTACCGGCACTGGCCGTAACTTGAACCATGCGGCTCACCCATAATCAAGAATAGCTCTACGGCACGTTATGGTGGACGCTATCACACCTTCAGGTATAAAGTTGGGTCGCGGCTGTGACTTGTATGGTGCTATCCAATTCTTTCCTGTCTTCTGATCACTTGCTTCGTTCCTACATCAAGTGAATCCAAGCATCCAATCTTGTCGACATGCTTAGTGTTGCCAGTGTACGCGGATCCTCAGCCAGTCAGCTGGTGGAGGCAAAGGCACTACCACACGAGCCTACATGCAGCCCTGTGGAAAGGAAGGAAGGTAAGTCGGTCGAAGTATCTGCACCTTCATCCCTAAATGTGTAATTTTGAGATTGCGGTCCTGAAGTGTCCGCTGGGGTGTGCAAAAAACGTATAAAGGACAATACGTCCCCTCAAGAGCATACCGCCGACAATGACTCGAGGCCTGGTGGGTCTGTCAGTGTTGCCCCGGGTGCTAACATCACTCACATTTTATTTTTTTCATTCTTGCGACAGTATTCTTCGGCCAAAAGCCCAAAAACGTCATCCTTTTTGGAGAAACGGGGGTCGGAAAGAGCTCCGTGATCAACCTCATGGCCGGGAGAGATGTTGCGTCAACATCTCCGAATTTGAAAGCCTGCACGCTACAAGCAACCCAATATTGGTTTAGCCTCTCGGCAGATGTACCACTCTGCATCTTTGACACGGTCGGATTAGAAGAGCCAGAGATCGGCGTCAACACATTCCTGGGCGCAATCGAAAAGGCTCACAGGCTCGTCACGTCCCTCCACCAAGCTGGCGGCATCGACCTCCTCCTCTTTTGCATCAAAGGCGGACGCATCACCACCGCAATGCAGCGCAGCTATCGCTTGTTTTACGAAATCCTCTGTGAGAGCCAGGTTCCCCTCGCGATCGTCGTTACGAACCTGGAAACGGAGGACGTTATGGAGGACTGGTGGGTCAGGAATGAAAAGACGTTCTTGCTGCATGATATTCACTCAGTCGCTCACGCATGCATCACGGCGGTCCCGGCGCGCGTGACAATGTATGCAAGTAAACGGGAAGAGTCGCAGGTCGCGCTGCAGAAAATGCTTCTGGATACGCTCAGCAATCCGAATCCTTCTTACGTACAGGAGATACGGAACTGGTTCACCTCCCTGCTTCACCTGCTCCGGTCACTGCTCGCACCGGATCGGAAGCGGTCTCTCAGGAAGAAAGACTTGATGAAGAGGCTCGAGATGCGGTGTAAGCTTACTCACAACGATGCTGAAAAGTTGGCACAGATCCTTATCGCTGAAAGGGACGTAGACACGGCGGTGTAGCAGATTTGCTCGGGTAGTTCGTCAATGGTATGGCATATGTAGTATTAGTCTAGTATTGTTTGCTTGTAGTAGGCTCTATAGTTAGCTGCGCTATCATTCTGACTACTATTGTCAATGAATGGATTCCACCGATACGCACTAGAGCATTGTGGGCTGGACGACGAACCACCAGGACCACCATCACCTACAAGTCCGTCCCAAACACTAGCCTTGAGCACTACGGCCCCAGAGTACCTGGCCAAAGGTATTATTCTACTGCATCATTGAGAGCAACGACAAGATGTGCTTACCAGTCAAACAGTTACTTTCATGGGCAAATCCGTTACTCGCTACATCGATGATGTGACCGATATCATGATGTTGCGGCAGCCGCATGGTGCCATGTGGTCCCTGCGATCGTTGCCTGTTTGGTCGGCGCCGATGCGCCTGCACATTTCCAAAACCGCCATAGGCTTGTAGTAGCAAATTCGGTCAGACTCAATGGATTCCAAAGGTTAGACTGGTCACCAGACCCTGTGAAAGTGCATGAATCGATTAGGAAAAGAACAACGTGACACACATGCGGTGCTGTGGTTGTGTACGTCACGATTGGCCAAAAGCTTACAGTAGTACAAGTATACACCGAGTTTCAATCGACATTGATGTACTCGACGAGGTAAGGCGAGTCAACAACCACCGACGCCTCCAGCCTTTCACCCTCCCGTAACCCATCCTCTCTCTTCTTCTCGTTCTCAGACACCCACTGTGCCAACTCCCTCCGGAAACTCGCTACTCTCTCTGGAACTCGATCTCCGGGACGATCGAGAATGACGTGCGGCATGTCAAAATATACCACCTCGACATGCCGGAGCGCAGCTACCCCCGCGGTACGCACACGCGCACCTCCACGGGAACGAAACATCTCCATCATCAAGTCCAAACAGTCCTCATTCGAGGTCCCCAGCGTGATCTTGCGTAATCCGGGTACCAGCAGTGTATCCCCAATAGGTCTCTGTCCATGTCGAGTCCAACTCGCAGTCTGCACCCCTTGTGGCACCGTGCGTTCTACATTCATCATACGAATGATATCCGCTATATCTTGTGATCGCGGAAAGGGAATGAAACAGAACGACATGAGCATGGATGACAGTGCGAGGCAGCGCACAAGTTCGTCATTGGGAAAGTCGACATCTCGGATTGAGAGATGGTGAAGGGTACACCCGGAACGTGCCAAAAGGTGTGAAAAGTTGCGGTCGTGCCAAGATGAAGATGGGCGCCGACGCGGGAAAATGACACGGAAAGAGGCGTCAATCTCAAGTATTTTCAGTTGAGGTAGGATGAGAGGATCGATCATCGCGCATGCGTGTGACTTGCGATGAAGTTGACGGACGCGGAGCGTTTGAAGACAGGGCAAAGTGATGGATGACTCGTTTCTTGGAGCCGGCTGGAAAGGTTGGTTTATGCCCAAGGAGAAAGTCGTTAGGTTCTGACACTGGGCGAGATACCTGAATCGCCGAGCTGACAGCGAGGTTACCCCTCCGTGAGGGTCAAACTCAAATGATAGTTCTGCAAGTTGTTCCCAACGGAGGTTAATTATATCTTCTACTGTATACGCACATCTGCTGTATGCGAACGACTTGAGTTTTGTGGAAGACTGCAGGTTGAGCTGGGGCACGAAGAGTGTTGCCAAGTCTTCGTCTCCGATGATGTGTAGATATTCCAGCGAAGAAAAGTCGCACGGCCCAAGTGCGAGTAGAATGGGAAAGTAACGGCACGACATATCAAGTGAGATGCGCTTCCATCGATGGGAATGAGTTTCAAGGCGATTTACAATCAAGAAAATGAGCTTTCCTGTCGGTGTAGCGCGGTAGCCGCGATAGTCTGCAAATGTGAATGACACTGGTAATGTGCCCGACCGTTGCAAGTGTAGGTCGATCACATATATGATCCTCGACACGTCTTCCTCACGAGTTTTGTGTTCATCGGAAAAAAGAAGGTGGATGAATGTCCAGAGACGAGGATCTGATTCCGCGATGGCCCTCCACAGTCTGCAGACTTGTGTAAGGGAAGAAGGTCCTTGCGCGGAGACAGGCGTACACTCGTCCCTGCAAGCTACGTAGAGCTCGAAGATGCGAGCTAATATTTCGGGAGGGAGGCGCATCACGGGCGAACAAGACACGGCTTCACGTCTTGGTAGGTTTTGGAGCTGTTCAGGGTCAATTCTGCTATAGGGTCCATCTTGAACATCTGGGCGAGATGTCACATTTCCGAGTTGCCCAATTTCAAACGATCCAGGCTGGCAAACATGAGTGTATGGTGTCGTCAGCAGAACAAACACTTACAGGTTCTCCCCAAGAATCGTGGGGGAAAAGAATAACCTCAGAAGGTCGGTGGGGCATAACAGCGGTCCGAAGTGGCCCAAGACTCGGAACAGCTTCGTTTTGCAGGTTTTGGGGCTGTTCAGGGTCGGTTCTGCTGTAGAAATCATCTTGGACATCTGGGCGAGATGTCACATTTCCGAGTTGCCCAGTGCCAAACGATCCAGGCTGGCCAACATGAGTGCGTGATGTCGCAAGTAGAGCAGGACCTACGGGTACTCTCGCAGAATCGTTGGGGAAAAGAATAACATCAGAAGGTCGGTGGGGCATGACAGCGATTACTGGCCGGGGTGCGGCACCGCGTCGAAAGTTGAAGGAAGCCATTTGGTTGGACTGGGAATGAGCGCGCTAACTTGCAGGTCCAGCAGAGTCATGAGAGATGGCAGGGCACTGGTATAACCCAAAGTGCGTGTGCGCAGTCACTGGCACTGCTGGCACCCCTTACGGCAGCTGCCGCAGTATCACAACTTGAATGACCATGGTTCACCTACCAGCATCTATGTTGGTTGAAGGACGTGATAATGTACAAAGTGCTTCCTAGCGCTACAGTGGATTCTCCGAGGTCCATGAGTCACCAATCTGAAAACCCAACCAGCTTCCCATCCCAACTCCACCATATCATCTCGTCCTCTTCAGCCAAGTCTTCCTCAGAGCTCTTGATCGGTGTACAATTTCCTCGCGACTTAACCCATACACCTTGCACCTTGCATACTTTTGTTCGTTTCTTGGTGGTAGCATCACAGGAAACAGGGGCCTCCCCTGATTCTTCCAAAAAAGCTGCAAGATGACTGTCAAAAGAAGTACACAGATTCTGACGCGGTACCCAGCAAGGATGATCAAAACGACGCGGTGCCCTCAGTAGGACATGTATCTGCGTTGGAGCTAGCAAGGGAGTGAGTGACACGGCGACGCATGTATGCCTTTGACTTACCCATCTCAGAAGCTAACCCATGACCATCGTCTTCCGCACATGCATTCGCGAGCGTACGTGATAACAAGCGTTCCGCTGCTCGTACCGTCTCCGGATCCTCGGAGGGTGACTTTGAAGGCACGTTCCGTGGTGACATCGATGGAGAAGTATCCGAATCCGACGAAGGCGTCGGGGATGGGCTCCTGGATGGCGGCGGCGACTCATCATCATCGGACACAGAGGCGTCCTCTGTTTCCTCGCTGCTGCCTCCGCTTTCTTCACCTTCACTTTGCTCGTCCTCGTTATCTGCATCGCTTTCATCCCTCAAATGATTGTCTTGATCTTCTTCCGGCCCATCGTCTGCTCGTACGACTGCTTTGTCGGGGATTGTGTCCTCCCGTAGTCCCCACACCTTTGTTTCCAGCCCGTCGATGCCCACAATCACACGTGATTTGGCAGTCCCTACAGTTGGACCGAGCGCAACGGCGAAAAAGGCTCTGGCCACCCCATGTTTCTGATGAACTTGCGTACTCTGAGCAGAACTCCGAAGCGCAAGCGCCGTCGAGAGGGCGATAAAGGTCGTGTACAAATGTGAAGCAAGGGTATCGAACGAATTCAATAATTCATGGCGCTTCTTGGCAGCACGGGTCGTGTTCTACAGGAGGTCAAGTTCATATACCCCCTTGACATTGAAACGTCACCCACATCGCTGATCGGCATTCTGGCCAGCTGAACGATAGGACTATGGATCCGATTCAAAACGTATCTGACAGGAATACAAGCAGGGGCACTGACAACGGAACTTGGTTCTTGAGAAATAAGACATGACCGAGGAAGCTGATGCAGAGTCTGGCTGCCATGTTATCGCTTACGACATCCGTGTCGAGCACCACCGTTGGTATCGCGGAACTCACAGCATGGGGAATGCTGGGAGATGTAGCGACGACGTTCGTAGCGTCTGGAATTTTGTTAATCATCGAATCTGCGTGTGTTGTTTCATTGCGAGGCGTTGGTACAGATGAGGTAGACAAGATGCGCATGAGGGAGTTGGTGGTGAATTCAAGAAGACAATAACACGCGTGACGCGAGCATGATATGTTCACGTGATCTGCACGCGACCAACGGTGCATCGCCACATCATCCTCAGTTCGCGACAGCCTGGCATAAAGAAACTGACAAAGCATGCTGATCCATTCATCACAACAGACGCAGAACCAATCGAGAACTCAAAATGCGAGCCTGCTGTGCCTTGTTCCCCACCTCCCCACCGAAATATTAGTAATATTGCACTGTCTTCGAGTTCTACATGGTTCGCGAGGACGAGTTGACACCCGTGTCCATCCTTACCCAAGGACCCTTTTATCTCTCACAAGTCTGCAAGCTTTGGAGGGTCATTGCTGAATCAGATCCCCGTCTCTGGACGTCCATTCACCTTTACTTCCCAGATGGCTTTCCGAGTTGCGAGGAAGACATACCGTCAAACCCGTGTTTGACCTACATCTGAAGTGCTCATGCGCACTCCCACTCTCATTTGCGTTCACCGATCTTCAGTTCTATCATGCAAGACCTCGTCTCTTTCGTTGAGGATCGCCTTTGAACGCATTCGCGTCACTGGAAACATATCTCATTTCGTCCGTTGTGTCGCTATTTTTCCGACCTCACCTCGTTAGGATACACACTGGAGTATCAGTGATATCGTCCCAGCATTCGCACCTGTCAGAGAGCAGAGGTGCGGGCACCTGAGCTTTACGTTCGGGGAACTCGGAGGCACATGGTCGTAGGGGAGATCCTTGCAGTCAAAGGGAACTAAATGCTGGATCTATAGAGGAAGCGATAGCTGATACGGCCAGTGCCGATGATACTGATGACCTTGTCCTTCAAGCGGAATGACCTACCAGTCCCCACGCTCGATCATCTAGCATAATCGTTGAACCCACGGCTTTCTGCGGACGAACCAAATGTTGCGTACCTTGTGGATGGGAACAAAGTTCCCGATGAGGAGTAGAGAATCGGAGGCGGTATGGCTGACGTGGTGACTCAACATTCATTTTCTGGAATTACTGGGCAAGAGGTGTTTCGGGTACATTTACTGTAGTGCTGCTGATACCAGTGATACTGGTCCATTGCCCTTGGGCGGGTATCATCACGTCGGTACCTTCGATCCATAAGTCTATGATGGTACTAAGTAAACTGTTAGAGATGTACGTGGCAACCGCACAGAGAGCACTCGTCAAATCTCTTCAGAACACCCAATGTATTGGCCAATCGCTGTCTTGATTCGCGACAAACGATCGACCCCATTGGCTGGACCCAAAACAAGCCCATAATTTATATAGTACTTCTCAATATCATTTGGAGATAGCTCGAGGATTGCGTCCTTGTCGTTCAAGGCAGGTAGATTATCCTGCGAGAATACAGATAAATGAATTACTTTTTATATATAGCAAGACGTACTGGAGCCTCGATCGGCAGGTTTCCTTTAAGAAATGGAATGGGTTTGTAGGGTTTCCGAACACCATCTTGGCACGTCAAATTATATTCCTAGATAAATGAGTGGGGTGGGTCAGGTGCAAGGCTAGACATGGCAGTCTAACCTTGTATACGTGACAAGAAAGAGAATGCAATTCCCGGGACATGCTTTCTGACATCTTTTCCTGCTTGCCCAGGCTCTTCTGCACCTTGGTGATCTCCTTCTGCACCTTGTTGATCTCCTTCTGAAAATTGGTAGTTAGGCGAGCCTCAAGATCCTGAAGTCTTTCCTTCAGGAGGTCATCAAATCGAGTCATAGCTGCATCTAAAGTACGTTCGAGTGCATCGCCACCATCTGTGCCTCCAGCCTCATCTATAATGGCTTGGTTCAATGGAGATTCGATGTAACGATGACAGTCTCACATACATAGGTTGTGGTGCAAACGCCAGTGATAATGTGAGGCGTGGCAGAGAGCTGTTCTCCCTTCTGCACTCGGGTTCCTCCCTGGATGATAGATGATATCTCTTAGCGTAACACCTTGCTGGAGACGTACTGAGCTGATCTGATAATGCTTCCTCGTAACGCCATGCACAAGAAAAGTCATCATTCGTTGGAGGATGATGAGGTTGGGGGGGAAATAGGCCAAAATCCTCCCTTGGCTTGGGAGGGAGTGCTACAGGTGCCATGGTCGAAGGAGTTAACCCACCGGCGTACTTGTCATGTCGCGTACGACGCGTAGTGGTGTCACAAGTCACGTGCATTTCGGATCCCGCATTGTAAAGTCGTTCACCCGCAGTAGACCTGGCTTCCTGCTTTCTGTTGACGACAGTGTTTGGTTGACTCGCGCTTGTACAGAGGTTGCTTGGATGGCCCGTTTATGGGAACCATTCTGTGGCTAGTCAGTTGGTACTTCAAGCTCGGTCGACTGCCAGTGTCAAAGGGGGGAGACCGGCGGAGAAGTTTGTTTATTTTGATGGGCCCAGCGCTGGCCAGATTATCTGCCATCTTTCCCATCTGTTTCATGTCCTAAACGGTGTGGAAGGAAGCAGCGTGAGTTTTGCCACAGGTGCACAGGGGTCGAGGGATAGTCCCTCTCCCACTGAGCATTCACAATGGCATCGCAGTAAGTAACAATGGGAGATAATAGCTAATGTAATGACGTGGATGGCAGGAAAGCACAGTCTGTGTCACCCCTGGCCCCGCTGGGAATCGAGGCAGCGCTGAAGGCGAAGGAGGACGCCAGTTTCACACTGCGACCCAAGATCTTTGACGAGTTTGCGCTAACGGATCGCGTTGGGCTCGTGTCAGGGGGTAACAGGGGCCTTGGACTGGAGATGGCGATCGCACTCGCAGAGGCGGGTGCGCGGGCGGTTTACTGCTTTGACTTGCCAGAGGAACCATCAGAAGAATTCAAAACCTCGCGAGAGTACGTACGCAGGTTGGGAAACGGAGCTAGGCTGGAATACTTTCGTGCAGATGTGAGGAACCAGGCAATGTTGTGGAAGAAGGCGGAAGAGATTGGGGACAAAGAACAACGGTTTGACTTTTGCGTCGCAGCTGCAGGGATCTTGAAGTCCCACACGGAATGCCTGGAATACCCTGCAGAGCAGTTCAGAGATGTGAGTGGGTGATAGCCAATGAAGGGCGTACTGACAGATTGGGAGCAGGTGTTGGAGGTGAACACGACGGGGGTGCTGTTCACTGCGCAGGCGGCTGGACGACAGATGGCACGATTCGGGCGCGGGGGAAGCATCATCCTGATTGCATCCATGTCTGGGAGTATTACAAACAGGGTGAGCAAGATGATGGTGTGTGTATGCGCGAGACTGAGATCGGCGCGCAGGACCTCGCGTGGGTGTCGTACAACTCATCCAAGTCAGCGGTGCTACAGATGGCGCGAAGCATGGCATGTGAGCTTGGGGAGAAGAAGATTCGGGTGAACACGCTCTCGCCCGGATACATCTACACACAGTGAGTGAGTAACAAATAGTGACCATGCAGAAGTTGACATGGTTGGACCAGGATGACGGCGGCATACCTGGACAAGCAGCCAGCGTTGTTCGACAAGTGGTCGAGCATGAATCCACTCGGACGGCTCGGACGACCAGACGAGTTGCGGGGTGTCGTGACATGGCTCGCATCGGACGCGTCCAGCTTTTGCACTGGCAGCGAGTACGTGTTTTTACTGTTATTTTTGCCTGCTGGGCTGATGCGAAAGCTACAGTATTCTGGTGATTGGCGGACACCACGCGTGGTGAGCTGAGGGAATGCACGCCGTGTACGATTGCAATGTAACATACTAAATGAAATTGATCTTGAGCGTTGTGCTACCGTGAGTTCTCTTTCGCTCTCTTCACCCTCCCCCAGGCCGACACTATCCACCATATGAATTCGAGCGTCCGTGCATTGACACGGGTCATCCAGCGAATTGTCAATGGTCGGAGTTCAATCAGGTTGCTGCTATGACTGCCGAGTCTCAACATTAGTCCAGACGTGCAACGGAGACGGTCAAGAATACCCTTTGGTCTTTCACCCTAAGGATTATCATTGTGGCGCCTAAACCCTGGACTGCAGCAGCTACATGTTCGTCTTTCGGCCGAGGTAATACTATATTCTTCCTGGGTGTACTGACTTCGTTGTGGAGTTTACCCCCTATCAATGGCAAGCCAGGCATTTGACGTGGCCAACTCGTTTCCCTCACAGCTGCGCTCCCTGTGCCAGTCTGACCCTGCCTGCCGGAAACATCTTTATCAACCCTCGAGACGGTCGTGGAAACAACAGGGATGATTCAACAGCGGCCTTTGGTGCGTCCCGAGACAAAATTGAAGTATGTGAGGTTTCTGACAATCATTGCAGAACCCAAGAGTGACGTGACATGATCTAGTCCGTGCGATAGGGTAGTAGCGTTTACGAATCCACCGCCATTTTGAATAGTCCTGGGTCGGCGAAGACAGATTCCATGGCATCGTTGTTTGCTGGTCTAACAGTTGTTTTCACGTGCAAAACATCTTGGGCCCGCTACATCGACGAGTACATTATCCTGGAGCCTTGTTCAAGTGCACAAAATAGGCGGTCGATACGGACGCTTCGCAAAACTACACAGAGGCATACATACAATACACGAGATCCATGGAGTACTTCATGTTTGCAAACGATGTTTGTAACCTGCTTCTCTTGCGAGGTATTCGTTCACCCCCCAGCTCGTCGGGACGAGCTGATCAAGCTAGTCAAGAACTCCTGATCCAGTCAGAGGTCGCAGAATACCTTTCGAGAGCGGGGAGCATCAAGAATTACACTATGTCATCCGAGTCATGACATCTGTGAACAAAAGTTGGCGTATTGAGATAGCAATTACATGGCGAAGAACAAAGCAAGCGAATGAGCATACAAAACTAGGCACCGAAATGTACATATAGAATGCGTTGATCAAACAGTATCTTCGCCGTCTTTCACAGCGCGAACGCTACACGGGTATGATCTAAACAGCCTGACTCGTCGATCATACGTCTATAGAGCCCGCCACCCAGATGGTCCCAACAACAGAACGGAATCCAGTAAACTGCATCGTGGACGCGGGATCCATCTCGTTCGCACTCCCTGTCTCAACAGTCCCATGACAAGCAGACAAGCACGCAAATTCAGGATCCTTCAACTCGCGGCTGTTGATGCGCTGGATTGTGAGACATCCGTCGTGGAGCGCGAACGCGGCCTTGAACGGCTGTCTCCCATTTAGGAGACCACGACAGGCGAGGTGTACGCACTCGTTCTTGCTCAGCTCATTCGTGACTCTATAAATACACAATTCTTGCCCCTCGATCCGCGTCAAGGTTGCGAGACCCTCGACGCACTGACCAATATTGACCAATTCTGCATTGACAGAAAGGTGTTCACTTGTGCCGCCCGCGTTTGATTAACAGATAACAACGAAACGTTTCCCATTGGATCCCGAAGTCAATAAACTTGGCTGTCTAGCGCGAAATAGTGGCAGTATAAGATTATTCTGATCTTTCCTATACGGACCACCGGCATGCAGCAACAGGAGAGAACTCGGCGGTAGGATACCACTGGCATCAGATGCGATAGTGCGAAGGATATCGGCGATGGAGGAAACGACTTGGTCCCAGAGTTCTCGTCACATGGTATCGAGGTCCCTGAGCCGTCACGTCCGACCTCTTTGCGCGCGCAACTTGTCAATGTACCAAGTTCCGACGACAGGTCTCGAATATCCTCTTCTGTAATTGACAATAGAATATGAACAGGATCTTTATCGGCGAAGATCATAAGCGCATGGCAGCTATACTTGCTCGCGTTCACCACGACGACAGGTCCGCCACCAGCTGCGCGTTAGAGGTCGGAGATGAGCAGGGAAAAAAGGAACCGGGATAGACTCGCGGGTGCGAGTCATGGATTGCATCCGGCATTGCGTATAAGTGAGTTCAGGTACGAGCTCATTTGCCAACATCTTTCCTTTTGGACGAGATGCGACGATATGAGTGGGGAAGTAACTTTTATCGCCGATGTCCCTGTCAGCTTTCAAGTTGTAACTGGACGACTTGGGAATGCGCAGCCTATGATCCCACGCTGAGCTGACGAGTCGAGGCCGGCTTGACCTGCACATGATTCTTGACCCGGTAGATCCCTCTGGGGCCGGACTTTGCATCCTCACTGGCAGCAGACTATAAATGCGTGTCTATTGCTGAGAAAAGATACATAAACCATTCACAAGCTTGACGTTGCGATACTACAGCATCATGATCATCCCCATTGGAAAGCTGCTGCTTGCCGCGTTTGCCTCAGTGACAACCTTTGGACTCTGGAAGGTGTTCCAGTTCGTATATCATCAATTCACGTCTCCCATACGCAACCTGCGCGGCCCCAAAGGAACAAGCTGGATTTATGGAAATCTGGGAGACATCTTCAATGCCGTGTGTCGCTTATTTGTGCCAGCACCTAGTAGACCCCACTAACTATACTGACCCTCATAGGAAAACTCTGTTCTGCATGAAGAATGGGTAAAGCAGTATGGGAGCACGCTGAGGTACAAGGCATTCTTGAACGTATGTCGCTGGTGTTGCAAGACGTCCACCCTGATACTAAAGTCGTGGTCGTCATCCAGAGCAACCGACTATTCACTATGGATACACGGGCCATTCACCATATTCTTACACACAGCAATGACTACCAAAAGCCCTCTCAAGTCAGATACAATCTATCCCAGATCCTTGGCAAAGGTGGGTTATGTCCTCAGACAATTTTTGTCTGCACACATTAACCCGTGAGCGTAGGCGTTCTTTTCGTTGAAGGCGCTCAGCATCGTCAGCAGGTTAGTAGTCAATTACTCCATTCTTCATTAATGCTCACGAATACCTTGTCAATTTACGACTTACAGAGACACATCATGGTAAGTAAATAGTCATAGACATACGTTATCCATGTGATTGGATCGACGTCAGAACCCTGCATTCGGTCCGGCCCAAATTCGAGCGCTCACCGATATATTTCTGGAAAAAGCTATCCGAGTATGTGGCTTGACTAGTCTCTTGATCACTTCCATGCAGGACACTCACTACAGTTAACACAGCTTCGTGACGTTTTGTCCTCTGAGATCGCCAACGACCCTGCTGGAGATACCACTGGTGCTCGTCGTGATATTATGCAATGGCTGAGCAGAATGACACTGGATGTTATTGGTCTCGCAGGTAAGTTGTTGGTACCTGTTTCGACTGCTAAAAGCATGCAACTGACTGGTTAGGTTTCAACTATAATTTTGATGCTCTCAACGCAAATGAGAAACCAAATGAACTCAACGAAGCTCTCGCAACCATTATTTCAGGGGGACAGGGAATGAGTATCCTCTCTGTGTTGCAAGCAAGATTTCCGCTCCTTCGTCTCATCGTCAGTATCATGTTCATTACTTTCGTCTCTCAAAGTTACATTTATATTCTGTGCAACAGCCTACTGAGCGTGCGCGGAGAGCTCAGGTTGCGCAACGCACAATGGGACGCATTGGGGAAAAACTGCTATCAGATGCCAAAGCGGCTGCTCTAACGGCAGCGACCGAAAAAGGTGAAATCGAAAAGAGCAGTTTACAGGGTCGAGATTTGTTGTCATTGCTCGTCAAGGCCAACATGGCTACTGATATCCCTGAAAGTCAGAAACTGTCTGACGAAGATGTACTAGCTCGTGCGTTTCCCCCTTATCCGCGCTTTGAGTATTCCGTCTGAATCTGGTGTGTTATTCCGCAGAGGTACCCACGTTCCTGGTCGCTGGTCATGAAACTACAAGGTATGCTATTGCATTGCCGAAACGTATGGAGACCTGACGAGGCACTAGCACGGCAACCACCTGGGCATTGTACGCGATGACGAAAGTACCTGAGATTCAGACGAAACTCCGGGACGAACTTTTGTCTGTCGACACCGACACACCATCAATGGACGAGCTCATGACGCTCCCTTACCTCGATGCTGTCGTGAGAGAAACCCTCCGTGTACACGCACCTGTCCCAGGCAGCACGCGAGTTGCGACAAAGGATGACATTGTACCCGTCGAGAAGCCATACACGGACAAAAATGGTGTTATCCACCACTCTATCAGGTACGTCCATGTCCCAACGTATGCCTAACGTGCATCCTCATCCTCCTGAACAGGATCAGAAAAGGGGACTCGATTTTTATCCCTATCCTGGCGATCAACCGGTTAGAAGAGTTGTGGGGACCTGATGCGCATGAATTCAAGTGTGACGTTTCTCGTTTGTGCAGTTTACCTCGTTTGACCTCGTTCGCGTACTTTAGGCCAGAACGGTGGGAAAACATCCCAGAGGCGGTCTCGCGCATTCCAGGTGTCTGGGGCCACATGCTGTCCTTTCTTGGCGGCCCCCGAGCATGCATCGGATACCGGTTCTCCCTCGTCGAGTAAGCCCACACTCTCGCTTCGAGCGTGTATCAATTCGCCACTGACTTGTTCCTTATAGAATAAAAGCGCTTCTGTTCACGCTTGTACGCGCGTTTGAATTCGAGCTCGCCGTGCCTGTCGATGACATTGGCAAAAAGTCGACGATCGTGCAACGGCCTGTTTTGCGCAGTGATCCAAAGAGCAAGCCTCAACTGCCGTTGCTGCTCAAGCTGTACAAGCAGGTTTGACGTCCCTGTGGTTCTCAGCTGAGAGTCCGTGTTTAGATAGGTTAATTCTACATGGTGATTGTTAATATTTATTAGCCTGTTGTTGTATTGGGACATGCGTGATTAGCGTTGCGACCGGCGTTCTAGCTCACATACGTGGACACTGTTTAGATGTGTTCACCCGGGCCCATCTATTATTATTATGGGGATTTGAACAAGCAAGTTGTTTCTCTTACACCTTACCTACAGTGCACCGCACTAGATTGATGGGTTTCCTAGTCAGATTAGCGTACCACGGTGACCTAGTAACCCGTTCGGATTCAGGACAATTCTTATTCCGACACTCCCTCCATGCATGGCTTCCGCGCACTCACATTGCACCGTAGCTCTCCACAGATGCTTGCACAGTGTGGTCTTTGATCGTTGACTGGCTTCCTTTTGTGCTTCCCGAGACAAGAATAAGCCTGTTAGTAAGCGGGGTTTCCAGTGACAATCGCTGCAGGGTTTAGCGCACACTCAAGGTGTAGACCGTGCGAATATTGTTGCCTTCAATGAGTCGATTGCAGTGGCCCGAGGCCATGCGCGGTAGTCTGGTCACCAGACTACATGCGCGGCAGGATTCCCGGGCCCAGCATATTTCCAAACTGCTATCTTGCAGCAAGGCAGATCCACCCAGATGAATTTCAGAGGTATTTTTATTTTCACTCAGCGTCGAGAGCAATGAAATGACGCGCCTACTACTAGTCGAACAACTGCTCTCACGGGCGGGTTCCCTTCGTATCGAGTTTGATCAATGCAATGAGACCCGGTACATCAACGAGGCGATCGCGCTTGATCGCGAAGCACTGGTCATTTGCACTCCTGGCCACCGCCAGCGAGGTCGCTGTTTGTCTCGGCTTTCACAGGATATCTGGGCTCGATACAAACTACTCGGAGGTCTAGAGAACATCAACGAGGCAGTCGTCCTTGGCCAAGAAGCACTGGCACTTTCTCCACCAGGGCACTGGCTTCGCTGGTCGTCTTTGAACACCCTCGCGGTTTGTCTCGCTAGTCGGTATGAGCAGCTTGGTGGAGTACAAGACCTTAATGAGGCGATCAACCTCGACCAAGAGGCACTAGTCCTGCGCCCACAAAGGCACCCGGACCGGTCTATATCTTTGAACAACCTTGCGATTCATCTCTGGTACCGGTACAATAAGCATGGTGCAGTGGAGGACCTCGATCGAGACGCATTGGCACTCTGCCCGCCAGGACATCCAGGTCGGTCAGTGTCATTGAACAACCTCGCAATTCATCTCTGGTCCCGGTACAATAAGCATGGTACAGCGGAGGACCTCGACGAGGCCATTCTCCTCGATCGAGATGTATTAGCACTTCGCCCACCGGGACATCCAGATCGGTCAGTGTCATTGAACAACCTCGCGACTCATTTCTGGTCCCGATACAATAACCATGGTACAGTGGAGGACCTCAACGAGGCCGTTCGCCTCGATTGTGAGACGTTGGCACTCTGTCCACCAGGACACCCAGATCGGTCAGCGTCGTTGAACAACCTCGCTTCTGATTTCTACACTCGGTACAAAGTACATGGTGTGGTGGAGGACCTCGACGAGGCCATTCGCCTCGATCAAGACGCATTGGCACTTTGCCCACCAGGACATCCAGATCGGTCAGTATCATTGAACAACCTCGCGATTCATCTCTGGTCCCGGTACGATAAGCATGGTACAGTAGAGGACCTCGAAGAGGCCATTTGTCTCGATCGAGATGCATTGGCACTTCGCCCGCCAGGACATCCAGACCGGTCTATATCTTTGAACAACCTCGCGATTCATCTCTGGTACCGTTACAATAAGCATGGTGCAGTGAAGGACCTCGACGAGACCATTCATCTCGATCGAGACTCATTGGCACTTCGCCCACTAGGACACCCAAATAGGGTAGCGACTTTGGACAATCTTGCAGCTCATCTCTTCTCTCGATACAAGCTGGTAGGACCGCCACTCGGGGTCATCAGAAATTGTACTGATTGCCTGTTTACTGTCTTCTTACAGTTATCTGAGGTAGATGACCGAGAGGAAGCATTTCGTCTCTTTAACGAGCTTGCACATGTGATGCAAACAGTCTCTTCAGATGATCTGTCTACTGCAAAAGCATGGGTCACTGCAGCCGAACATTTTCACCACCCCACGATCCTTCTCGCATATGAAACGACTCTTCGACTTCTTGTTCACCGTCTCGCTGCTCTCCCATCATTACCTCACCATCTTAGTATCTTCAAGACACTCACATCGTCGCTCGCCGTCGATGCGTTCTCGGCTTGCCTTCGCACCCAGTCTCCTGTCAATGCAGTCGAATTGTTGGAACAAGGGCGGGATGGTTTCTGGAGCCAGCTCGCTCGCCTCCGTTCCCCACTTGACGACGTCATTTCATCTGGCCCAGCGGGAAAGACGTTGGGAGATGAATTCACACGTCTGACTTCGCTTATTCGGAATGCCCTCGATTCACCTGGTGCAGGCCAACACGACCGGGTGTACCGTCTCAACTTGGATCTGGAACGAGTGGTGTCCAATATCCGGGAGTTGCCTGGTCTCTCCCGTTTCCTGCTTCCTTTGCTTTTTTCCAGTCTCCGACACGCAGCCAGTGGTGGACCCGTCATCGTAAATGCGAGCGAATACAGCTGCGATGCACTGATTGTCTTTGCCGAGAGGGATCCCGTTCACATCCCTCTGTCGGTTACGAAAGAGCATGTTCGAGAACTGTCATTGAGGCTCGGTGCGTTGACTACGCTCGCAAAGAGAACAACTGTGGCGAAAGAGATCTGTATCATCTTGCGGGAACTCTGGGACCATGTCATTTCCCCCATCGCCGATTTCCTTCGGACCATATATCCTCCTCAATCCCGCGTCTGGTGGTGCCCCACTTCCGAGTTCTCTCTTCTCCCCCTCCATGCTGCTGGTCCGTATAGAAAGGGCCAGGACTGTTTCGCAGATCTCTATATCTCGTCGTATACTCCTACCCTGAGCGCGCTCATTCGTGCCCGACAGTACCATCCATCGAGTCCAACAATAGAGCAGAAGCGCTTTCTTTGCATTGGTCAAGCGAAGGCTAGCGGCGAAAACGAACTACCCTCTGTCGGTACAGAGCTGACCACTATTGGTCAGCGGGTCAATGGTCGCGCGACGCTCACTTGCATGGAGGGGCAAGAATCATGTATATCCAGGGTTGACGAAGAGCTGAGGAAGACCCAATGGGTACACCTTGCCTGTCATGGTCTCGCGAACACGAAAGAGCCATTTAAGTCCGCGTTCGCTCTCCATGACGGCCACTTTACCGTTCAACACATCATCCGATGTGATTTGCAGAACCCCGAATTCGCGTACCTGTCTGCTTGCCATACGACTGTCGGAGACAAAGAGAGTCCGGACGAGGTGATCCACCTCGCGTCTGCGATGCAGTTTGCTGGATTTCGTTCTGTGGTTGGGACGATGTGGGCGGTAGACGATGCTGAGACGAACAAGATCGCGTCGGTGTTCTACGAGCATGTAGTGGACGATTCGGGTTGTTTGGATCATACCCGTGCAGCGTACGCGCTGTGGAAGACGATGAGGTCTGTGGATGTACCGTTTGATCAACGCATTCTGTATATACATCTCGGTGCCTAGGTTTACAGCATATCCACTTTCGATGTTTTGTCGCTGCTTGTTACTGTGTAATTGCGATGTGATACGCGCCATCTGTCATTTCACCCAATACTTGATGGTGATATATATAAAACTTACAGTGAGCTCCCGGGTTGCAGTGGGCATAGGCACCTGGCATATTCTAGTTCCCTCCTCGCGAGAGATGTAACAAATGACAGTTGCAGCGCCAAAATGCGTTCTATAAAGGATAGTAAGGGAACAAAGCGTAGTTAGTATGAACGAGAATGTGGATAGATGCGATGTCGAGATTAAATGGTAGAAAATAAGGACCGTACAAAAGTGAGAGACGCGGACGCACAAGTCCAATCCGACCGATCGAATCAGGAATGGGTCGGTGCGAGACAATTGGGTGAGGCATCGGTTGACGATGCGTCAGAGGTGATGGTATACGGTGTTATTGACGTATGCGTATCTGTGGTTGTCTTCTCGATATGCAGTATTTGATACCTATCACAAATGCTGAACACCTGAGATCAGTTTCTGATCACGATGGGGGTCCAAGTCATTGATGTCGACTCCGAGTGCATGGAAACTGCCTGGCTGTGAGTGCCACAGCGTCGGCGGTCGCATGCAGTCAGACTGGGACCTTCCTCCTTTAGTTGTGCAATGTAAATTTTTCTGAACTGTCGGTCTTAGCATCATCCGGCTGGCCAGGAAGCGATGCGCAACTTAGCGGAGATGAAGAAAGCTCCAGCGAAAGGCGGCTCTATTTCTCAGGCTGGGCTGAGTCTGATTATGATTGTGGCAAGCTGGGCCCGGACCGCACGGCCGCATCAATCTTTCATTGTCTGACTCAGAGCTTCTCCATCAACAATATCATGGAAAATGCCTTACGATGTCCAGCGGCTCGCGCTGGTCTGGACCTGACTTTGGTTGTGTACAGACTCGTTGACGTCGTTTGGAGAGCATAGTTTAGGCTGAAGTTCATCAATCGCTGGCAAGTCAACGTCGCACACCACCCCCAACGGATCACAGCTACGGCGTCCATGATGGCCAGCGGCACTGCACTGCGCAAGCACTGCCCGGACTTCCGCAAGTGCGCATTCTCTATTTTTGTATTTTTCACCCGACGCGCAGTGAATTGGATGAGCCTCCCTTTTTCAATCGACGTGCGGCATCGACCACCATCATATATCATGTCCCAACGTTCTGATATGGCATTTTCCCTCGTCAATTCGGCGAGAGCACCTGTAAGTTCCGCTATGGTTAGGACACCACCACGTACTCATATGAGCTTGAAAAGCCTGGCTTCGAGAAAATCAAACATATGGCATCTCACCAAGATGTTCAAGATGATCCACGCATCACAACCCACGTTGAATTGCCCCAAAACTCGGGACAGGAGGCCGTATCTTGCTCCCCGATGACACGCCTCCCTTCTGAAATAGTATCCCACATCTTTGAGCTTTCCATAGTTCCCGGGGAGGAGTCGACACCCTTCTCCATCCCTGCACAAGGTCCTTTTTGCCTCGCACAGGTCTGCAAGCTTTGGAGGGCCATCGCGGAATCAGATCCTCATCTCTGGACGTCCCTTCACTTTTATTTTCCCGCAACATCCAGAAATCGTGAGGCAGACGTGCCCCGAGTCACACACGTGTTCGACCTATACTTGATGCGATCGGGTACATTACCGATGTCGCTCACATTCGCAGATTATCGCAGGCACGCTACACGTACGACAAATCTCGTTTCCTTGCTCGTCGATCGACTTCGAACACATTCACGCCGTTGGAGGTATATCTCGCTACGCATGTCCTGTGGTTATTTCGCCCTACTCTTCACGTTTACGCCGTGCGATTTTTCCTCCCTCGAACACCTATCCATTAGCGGTGACGCGATCTGGCGCAATGGCCCCTGCTGCCTGAACTTGAAGTCCGCCACGAATCTCAAGTCGTTTGCATACAGCGGGCCTGGACATTCATCAAGCGATAGGATTGACCTCGATTGGGAGCGACTTGCGGAGGTATCGTTCGAATTTACGCGTCACGGTGGTGAGTTACCCCGACTGTTCGGGTACCTCGCCCAGTGTCAAAATATAACCACTTGTTCCTTGGGCGTACATCACAATTCCTGGATGGATCCAAGTGATGGCCAGATCATCACTTTACCCTGTCTTCGCACGCTCCGTATCCGTCGATTTCATCCCCGGTCTCATGCTTGCGTTGTGACCGACTCTCTCGTCCTACCTCAGCTTGAAACCCTCGAGATAGACGCCTTCATCAGTGCCGGTTTGGCCGACACAAGCAGTCCCTGGCACGACCGCAACTTTTCAAGCCTCCTGGCGCGCTCAGGGTGTACGCTTCGTCACCTCTCAATTCAAGGCGCCTATTTCCCAAATGATGAACTTGTGCGCTGCCTCGCACTCTCGCCCACCCTGTCGTCGTTCCGTTTTATCCCATCTCCGCGATCACAGGACATAGAAGATGTCCTTTACAGGTTAGACATGTCGCGATCTCAAGACGCTGGACCTCGGCCTCTGGGATACGGACTCGTGGATGGTCTGTTGGTACCAGAGTTGCGCGAGATGAGGACCCTCGAGCGTCCCATCTCTGCAATCACAGGACACGGGAGATGTCGTTCGCACGTTGGACATGTCGCGCTCTCGAGGTGGACAGGAAGACATTTGGGATGGTCCACTGGTGCCGGGATTACGCGAGATCGCGTTGGGGACCTCGAATGAAAGAAGTTTAGACATGATGATGGCGGTGTTGCGGTCGCGTGGGGAGGCACGTGCAAGTGCTGCGGGGGTAGCTGCACTCCGACGCGTCGAGGTGGTGTTTTTTGATTCGCCACGCATCGTTGTCGGTCGTCTGGGGGTTCAACGGTGTGAGCCTTCGTCGGAGAGGGTAGCGAGTTTCCGTAGGGAACTGCAACAGTGGGTTTCCGAGAATGAGAAGGCAAAGGAGGAGCTGGAGAGCGAGCATAGGGCAGGGAGATGGAGAGGGGATGAAGGGAAATTGGAGGTGTCAGTAATTGTTCATTCGCCTCGCGTTGTCGAGTAGAACGACGTTGATCCGTAGCGAGACTCGGAGTATAGCCGTATTTCTTCCTATCATTGGCAAATTTAGTCGTCAACTGAGTCAGGCTCAGAGTCACGGTTCGTATACTACATGGTTGCCATCATGTTACTACTAATGTTTCTGACACAGCTGGCTCTTGCTGCCAAACGAGCATTTGTGACCTTACAACTTACAAGTCTGGGTAAGTTGTCCGGTTGTCTGGGGTAGCTATGTGTTGTGATGGTGCCCTTCCCCGAATGCAGCATGTCGATCGAGGATGCAGAGTACAACCGTTCGTCCGAGTCCTCCGAGTCCGAGTCTGCACTTCAGATTCGGAGAAATCGGACATCCGTCTGGTAATTTATAATTCTCATTCGGGTGACCGACCGATATTCATCTGAACAAGCCGTCATTAAGTAATGCTCCCAGGGAGATGGGTCCATGTTGGTATGCATAAATCTATACATTTTTACAGTAACATGTATACACGATCGGATGGCGGCCACCCGTACTAATAAAAAGGGCCGTATCAGATCACCCATCGTCATCACTGGCATCGATTCCTCCTCCATCGACCCCGCCCCGCTCACTACCTTGATCCATGTGTACATCAACACGCCGCGCGTCGTACGGGGGGTTCGACGACGATCTTGTCGATACAACACGCGGTGCCGATTTTGCTGTGTCGACAAGACCATCGTCGGCTGTGTGGTATCGGTATCGGTATCGGTTTCATTTTTCTGCTCCTCTTTGCATTCTGAGAGATGAGATCTCGTCACAAGGTCGTGGATCAAGGTGTCGTCGTCGTTGGATCACGAGAGGTAGGTGATGCATCCCACCCTCAGGCTCTCTCGCATCCCGATCGTACTAGTAGTACGTACGTTCATGATCACACACGGTGTCGACGTGCCAACGGTCCGAAGTCCAGCGTTCGCACACGCACACACACCCTCACACGAGGTTGTTTCCATTTCTCTGTCCAAGAAGAGGATTCAAAGGACAGATGACCTCATCGCCGTGGACACTTTCCTTTACAACCTACAATCGACAAACACGCATCGTTTGCCTTTTCCCGCCCTCGTTCCCCCTAGCCGACTTGCGCGTGTACTCAGAGTCATAAATAACATGATCAGTGATGCATATCATATGCAACGAGAATACGTACGGACATCCATCACTTGTTTCCCCATCACACCACTGTTTTCTCGCGATCTCCGCTCATAGCTGCAAGATTTTCAAACAGACGGCAACGCCCCCAAGTGTCAACATGAACGCCGTATGGATAAAGAGACGCTGTCGGGGGGTTGGAAAGATCTCGGGGAATCGTTTGGTGATCGCACGGATGATGAGAGAATAATCATAATAATAATAATAAAAAGTCACCGGAATCAGAGCGTCGATCAGAATATGCGCGCGCCGCCCTAACCTTGGTCAGATGGCGGGGTCAATGGACTTGCCGAGATGTAGCGAGGCAGGCAGCAACCGAGGAGTAGGCAACTTGTATTGGCTCGCCGAGGCGTACCATGATCCGCAGAAAAAATACAGCGACAGAGATATACATACGATGCCAGATTCAGAGCGTCCAGATAATGGCTTTGTATACGTGGTCGGGTAACATGTGTACCAAAGGATTACGAGTTCATGTTCCTCCGATGCTGACAAGGGGTTTTTCACAGTAGTACCGGTGCAGTGCTTGAGCTAGCGATCAACTCGGCAGGCCCGATGGTACGTGGGTGCTCGTCGACATCGCCGAACAGCGAAAGGTGTGGAGCACGAGTTCGACAAGATTTCAAGAATATCAGCATTCAAAAGACATCGCTCGATCCAGATCTAAAGCGTGTCGACCCATGTCACCAAGAAATCCCTCCGTCCTGTCGCATACTGTACAACACATGGATATAGTCCGCTCCACCACTCAATCATACAGTCTCTTTGTATACCTAGAACCCAGTATCAGCCACCAACCACAAAAGAAAAAGAAACAAAGGACGCACGAATTCAAACCATGCACACCCCCTTCGACCTGCGCACTCGCCGTTCTCAGTTCGAACCTGACTCGCCCTGCGAGCACACCATCTTGAAGCTCGCTCACATTCCTCACGCCGATATCCTGCAAGCTATGCTGCAGCCCGACATACAGGTATGGCACAAACGCCTTGACGCTTCCCTTGTCCTGTACATCCCCCGATACGCCCTGCGCCACCTTGATTGCCGACGACTCGGAAAAATACCTCGTTGTCGCTGCATTCTCATGCGCCGCGTGCTTGGCCGAACCCGGGGCATGGGTCTTGGCAGTACCGGCTTTACCCGCTTCCATCGCCTCGAGGCTGCCCATGCCGCGGTAGGCCTTGACCCGCTTACCGTCGTGGTAAAAGTACTCGCCGGGTGCCTCGGACGTGCCTGCGAGCAGTCCGCCCATCATGACTGCGCTTGCACCGAGCGCCAGGGCCTTGACAATGTGTCCTACGTTGCCGATCCCACCGTCTGCAATGACGGGCACGCCAAATTTGTTTGCAAACTCGGCGACGGCGTACACGGCGGTCGCTTGAGGCCGACCGACGGCCATGACCTCTTGCGTGATGCAGATTGAGCCGCTGCCCATGCCGACGCGGAGAGCGTCTGCGCCTGCGGCGATGAGGTTGGCGGCTTGCTCGCGGGTGACGACGTTGCCTGCAATGACCTCGAGGTGGGGAAAGGATTGCTTGATCCAGTGGATCATGTCGACCTGGAAGACCGAGTTTCCCTGAGACGAGTCGAGGACGACGATGTCGAGGCCAGCGTCGACGAGGAGGCGAAGACGATCCTTGTCGTTGGGGCGTGTGCCGACGGCGGCTGCGGCATAGAGCTGCTTGCTCTGGGGGTTCTTGCTAGCGAGGGGGTAATTTTGGTTCTTGAGGAGATCGGAGCGAGCGAGGAGGGATGTGAGGCGGCCTTGGTCGTCGACGATGGGGAGTTTGCCCTTCTTGGAGGAGCGGAGGATGACGTTGGCTTCGTGGAGGGTGACGCCTTGTGGAGCGGTGACGAGGTTGGTGGACATGATTTCATGGAGGGGGGTAGAAGGGGACTCGAACTGGATGTCGCGTGAGGTGACGATACCGACGAGTTTTCCGCCCAGAGACCCAGTGTCTGAGTGGTAAAGAGGTCAGGGGATGTAATAAAGACAAGGATGGATCAGAATGAACAATGAATTCCGCAGATCACAGAGTGAATCCGTTACTCGGAAGAACGAAGATTAATGAAAATGAATTGTGTACATCACGTATGCAACCGGGTGGAGACGCGACGTACCGGTGATAGGAATGCCGCAAAAGCCGAGACGAGCCTTGATGTCCAGCACGTCGGCGATGGTGTGGTTAGGAGAGAAGACGATGGGGTCAGTGATGAAACCGTTTTCGTGCCTTTTTACTGCGCGGACCATGGCGGCCTGTGAGGCAGGGGACTGGTTGTGATGAATGACGCCGATACCGCCCAAGAGAGCGAGCGAGATTGCCATCTCTGTTTCGGAGACGGTGTCCATTGGGCTGCTTAGAAATGGGGTCTTTAGCACGACGTTGCGGGTGATCTTGGTCTCTGTGGTGACGTTGGATGCGGCAAAGTCGATCTTTCCGGGGAGTAACAAAAAGTCGTTGTAGGTGAGTCCGCCATGGAGTTGTGAGTTCATGAGCTCCTGCACGGAGAGGCCATCTGACCTCGAGTAGGTCTCAAGGTGAGCGATGGCTTGCAGAGGGTCAAGAGAGGGGGTGGGCATGTTTGCCAGCTGAGATGGACAAAGTCGGGAGACTCTTATACTCTAATTAGATCGGAGCTTCAATTCGTTCGGGTCAGCCTCTGCGTCGGGGAATAAAAAGGCGATGGTGTGCCCAAGATCGTCTTCAAGATGAATTCACAGAAACAAACGTCGTCGGTCAAGATGTTGTCGTTTGCAAAGTCGCGATTGCCCGTCGCCAACAAGCCAAAAACGCGGTTCTCTGCGCCGATTCCATTTGCACCGCGGGTGGACACCTACGCATTCCAGCCACCGCCGTTCTACGCAGACGTGGTTCTTCGCGTGCCACACAATACGCCTGAAGCACCAAGGGTGGCACACGGACCGATCGGACTTGGACTCGAGGGGGTCGAACTCGGTCGATTGAGCGGGGGGTTCCGAGAGACGACGGATGGGCTGCGAGAAGAGGTGCATCGGATGCTGAGCGCACAGCGTCGACGTGCGCAGACGAATGAGCGGCCGATGAAGCGACACGATGTGTTTTATGGGTCGCCTGTACGCCGTGGATGGGAACGGGATACGATCTCGACCGAGCTGAAGCGGGCAGCGTCGTTGTCCCGTCGCGCGTCGATGAGCGGGTCGACGTACTCTTCATGGCGAGTGTAGTTACAAACAAGGATAAACAATGTGTCAACTGAAAAGCGACAAGGAAGAAAACAATCCAAAACAAATGTCCACCCTCAACGGCGTGGTAAGTCACGCACGCGCACTCGTCTGCACACTATTTAACTGGCTCTGTCCGATTCAGCGCTCTCTCCCCGCTTCCCTCACCTCCTCCCGCCCCGCACCACCCTCCCCCGCCGTGTCCCGTCGCGCGTCGGGCCTCGAGGATACCACCCCCCCGCTCATCCACATTCGCGACTACGGCTTTCCGCAGTCCGATCCCCGCTTCACAGGCCAGGGCCCAAACGTACCCCGTCCAAATCGACCCTCTGTCCTCGCACGGCGTCTTGCCACCACCGACGACAACGACAACGACAATGACGACGACGACGACGAGCGGACACAAAAAATGTGGCACGACATCGTCGAAGATGGTGCACACGCCTGGCGTGGTTTCAAGTGGGGCGGATTCCGCCGTGCGTGGGGTGTCCCACCCAGTACAAGCACGAGCACCGCTGGTTTCCCCAGTCGCGGCGATCTGGATCGCAATTTCGGCGGCGAGGATCCCGGGGACGACGAGGCCGACGTGGACATGCAGGTGGAGACCGACGACCCGTTTGCAGACGAGCAAGGGTATGGTTCCGACTGCGATCCACCGCTCTCTCCGGGCCTCTATCGCGCCCTGTATCCCTTTGAGCCAGAGGGCACGGCAGAGATGCGCCTCGACCAAGACCAACTCGTCCATGTCGTCGGTCGGGGAGGCGGTGTCGGCTGGGCGGTCGTGGTCAAGGACGGACTCAAGGACACGGGCCTGCATGCCCTCGTCCCGGAGAGTTATTTGGAGTTGGTGCGACCGGACGGGGACGAGGATCTCGATTATTGAGAGGTTGGCCGGGTCATGTCCTTTCTTTTTTATGACGCTGCGCTGGCGCATCGCGTTCTTATTTTCTCCTTTGCCATGACCCGTGACTGGTGCAAGAGAGGTGTCTTTTTTTCATTGCTTTTCACACTGTTGTATGTTGTTCAGTTGCTAGTTCTACTCGCTGTTTCATTTTTATGTATGCCATTCCCCAACCACTTGTATGATACTAATTGCCAGTCCGAGAGACACGGAACTGTATTCTGGTTGGCAAGCCCGGACGGAGGCCAACCTAGTTGGCGCAAGGCTTGAAATACTCGGGCAAGACGTACGCCAGCTTCGCCACGTCCTCTTCCTTTTGATCTGCGCTCCTTGGCATGATTGAGAATGCCATGCTGCCCTTTTCCTCGTTCAACAAATCGCCTTGCACAGCGACATGCAAGTCCTCGAGGATGGCTGCTGCGACATGGCGCGACGTGTCTGCGTTGGCCTGGAGTGTCTGCAGCACCTGGGACGCAGTCACGACATCCGAGTGTGGACGCCACGAGTCATAGTCGGTCGCCGTCGCGATCAACGCGTACCTATAACCCAAAAAAAATGAAAACATAAAACATTCCACCCCTCACGAACCGCAAAAGAAACGCACCCAACCTCGGCCTCGCGCGCCAGCTTGGCCTCGGGCAACACGCTCATATTAATCAAGTCCCCTCCCCACGCACGATACATCACGCTCTCCGCCCTCGTCGAGAACTGCGGGCCTTCAATGCACACGATACACTTGTCCCTGTGCAACACCACCCCACCCCCACCCCTGCGCACATTTTCCGAATCCAACGCCCGCGCCACAGCACCCTCCAGCCACCTCGTCAACCCCACGCAAAACGGCTCACCAAACGCCGCGTGTGCGACGACCGTGCCGTCGAAAAAACTCGCGGGTCTCGTGCCCTTGGTGCGATCGATGATCTGGGTTGCGAGGCAGACGTCGCCGGGGCGGATGTCTTCGCGGAGGGATCCGACGGCGCTGAAGGCGAGGATGGCACGTACGCCGAGGTGTTTGAGGGCGGCGATGTTGGCGCGGGAGGGGACGGAGGTGGGGGGGAGGGTGTGGTGTTTGCCGTGGCGCGCGATGAAGGCGATGAGGGCGCCAGAAGGGAGGGCGCAGAGGGTGATGGGAGACGAGGGGGGGCCCCAGGGCTGGTGAGTAGGTGGTGGGTGGTGGATGGTGAGATGGAGGAGAGGAAAAGGGACGTACTGTCTCTGGGTGGATGGTTTTACTGGAGAAAGAGGTGGTGTGAGATCGAGGAGGAGGAGGAACAAAGATGGGTACTTGCATGGTGGTGAGGTTGTCGAGATGGTAGAGACCGCTTCCACCAATCACCCCGATCAACACTGCGGCAGGTCGTCGTCGTGAGGATGCTGAGCAGATCCTAGAGGTATCTCACCGTTCTCGGACGCCATCCTAGGTATTCCTTGGTTTTGAAAGATCTTCCTAAAGATGATGGTGTCTAATCAATGTTTACTACACCCTCTCTACCCACGCCTGAATGACAAACTTGACACCACACCCGCTCGGAAACAGCGACATAAGATAGATGGTCCGAGTCCGCATCGCGTACACGCATGCGCACGTGCGACGTCCATGCCTCCACTCTGATCAACGACAGCAAACTCGGGTCACGATAATCTTGACAGGAACTTGTCATGCGATTCAAGATTTTCTTCACAAGTATCAACTGATCAAACCCGTTTGCAAACACAGAGACCCCCCCCAATCCCGTCAATCGGTAGGAAACAAAGGACCGTCGAGTTCCCTGGAAAACCTCCAGAACGGCGGTCTATCTAGAGTTCCGTCCTTCAAGAATGACACGCGAATGTGGAATGGTCCTGGACTGGTGTCGACTGTAAGCATACGACACATTCCATCGCATTCGAGGTACGCCCACTGTGCGTACAGAACGTCCTCCCGTACTTTCCACCACCCGGACCTTAGTCGACATACCACGCACATATACGCTATACGCATACTTTCCAATGTTGCACTTTACAAGTGTGCACATTGCAACGCAGCACTTGAGCGGGTTCACTCCGGAAATGGCGTGCCTACAATCTCCTCGCCTAGAGGCTGCACGCTGTACCCATCGGGCTTCCACGCCAAGACAAGGAGACCATCTAGAGTAGCCTTGCAGTGAGGTGCCTATAATGATGGGGAGGATAGAGAAACGCATCCTGCGAACGCACGGCAAACGAAATCAACTCCCCAACACAAATGAGACAATCCAGGTTGTTCTGCGTATATTGCAACTTGAAGACCCAAGTTCGAGTCTCCACCTGAGCGAGAGGAAGTCAGACCATGTCTGGACCACTGGCACAGACCTAAGGCCCCGTTTCGTTTCGAGGATGAACTGACCTTTCCTGCTATCGTCGTCATCATTACCATAATCGTCGTACAGGTCGCCTTTGTCAGGCTGTTTCCTTTGTGCTATGGTCCAAACATCTGCGTGATATCGCTTACTCGATTCTGAGGCACTGTGGGTTTGGTGTGGTAGGTACAAAGATGGTGAAAGGCAAAAGAGTTTGTGCTAAGTACTGAGTGTGTGTGTGTGGTCGGGTGAAACCCGCAGGGTTTCTGGCCCGAGGCTGGGCCCTAGCCTGTGAGCTGTGAGGGCGGGTTGGGCCCTCGCAGTCAGCTTGACCGGCGCACGGACAGGTGTTCGGGCGACGAGCGTCGAGCGATGCCAAGAGCTGCAGCTATTGGCACTGCGAGAGGGAGAGGTAGGTGGGTGACGACGAAAGGAAAGAAAGACCGCGAGCGAGGTGGCTGGAAGAAAAGAAAGGACGCCACCTCGCTTAGCTTTCGCGCAGACCTCATCCTACGCCGCTCTATGCTTCTGCTTACGTAGGATACTAGCAAACTCGAACAATTTCAACATCTTGCCTTCGTCCGCTGTCCGAGGGAGCTACAACTATGCTGGAAGTTTCGGCACCTCTGGTGCCATATCATGCCAATAGGGTTGTGATGCAACATGGTTCTATTCAGTTAATTATTGTGGTTTGCGTTCACGTTCTTCTCAGGACTAAACTTCTGCACATGTGGGAGGACCATGGTCCGTAGGGCTATGGTGTAAGATCTGTGTGCGAAGAGGGACGCTCGGGCTGTCAGTCCACACACCTGTCCATCGGTCGCTCCTCTCCGAGAATGAGAGCCGGACCATGGGGGGCGCCCATGTACGGTACAGGTGGAGGTGGATAAGGGAGGTGGGTTGGGTAGGCGGTTTCGAGCCGGCGAAAGCTCTCGTCAGGGGGCTACCGCTGCCCCTTCCGAGACCGTTTAGGGTACCAGCTACCGATCTCAAGCCCTATCGAGGGAGTAGGCCAATCCACGTAGTGGCCCGCGTAGGCGGGGGCGCAACCCCGGATAGATCGGTTGCGATGCGGGTAGAACGAGTGGGGAGGAGGGAGGCTTCCTGTCTGTGCGAATCCCACAGGTCACTCGGGCACCTGCTTTCGGATTCCCAAATGCACTCTTTTTCGCTGCCATGCGGTCCCCACGATGGAGCCGTTCCATCGTGGGATCGCTCTTCGCCATCCATAAAGGATTCGATGAAGCGACACAGATAGTTCTGAATGGATCATCAACAGGTTACAACGGTGGTCTTCCGTCGTCATACTCTCTCGCCAAGGATTCACCTGATGCCGGCTCGGACTCGAGTTTGCAGGCCCATCGCCCGAGTTCGTTTGAATCACGGGCTCCTTCTTTTCAGTCATGGTGAGCGATGAGCGAGCACCAATTTTGGAGGGATCCATAGCAGAGTTGCCCAGCTTCGTGCGGTTTCCTCCGTACAATATATAGATAGATAACATATGCTCGGGATACAGCATCGCTCGACATAGTGGTTCCCATCACGCACCATGATCTTCCCCAGTCCTCTGTATTTCTTCTCCCTGCTCTAACTCTTCATTCTGCCCAGCATCTGCAAATATGATCATGCTTGCGGCAGCGCCATGGACAGATCTGGACGATAAACCGAACGCAGAGTCGATGTCACTTCCACGTCTGCCTTGAAGATCGCGTGCATAAAGAGCTCGCAAACCCAAGATGAATTGAGGGACGAGTGTGACCGGGGATACGCCAACTACCAAACTGACTTGCATCCACCATTCTTCTCGTGGGATGATCCCTACGTCATACAGTGTGTTGGAGAGCGACATCACCAGGATGCTATTCAACAACATGGATTGTGAGCAAAGTTGAATAGAAGAGGGTACTATGGAAGGAAAGACGAGATATGAACATACACGAGAAAGTAGATCATGCCTTCCCTCACGAGGAGGCTCATGTAACGGTTCAGGTGGATTTGCTTTGTTGCTTTGTACATTTGAAGTGCCTCCCTGATGAATTTGATAGTGACGAGCAGACACATCAGCGCACCAAGTGCCATCTGGGTTGTATTTGCAACTTCGGGAAAAACAGTGTTTTGCCACATGCCATACGGGACATAATCAAGTAGAGAAGTAGCATATGCTATATGATTGAGAGAATAGCAGAAATGCTATTATATAGTGTGCTTGATGTGAAAACATGTTACACGCACCACCATTCTCAATCTGAATGATGAGTATAATAGTTCCCACCAGATAGGATAGTATTTCGATGGTGTACAACGTGAGTAGCATGCCAAGGATGAACCTGGATCGATTGTACAATGCCCACACACGGAGGATCATTACCACTGTCACTGCTTGTGAGATTATCTCAGCCAATGTGAAATGAGATCTCACATTCTGCGGCGCTAGTAAAAATTAAGAATGCCCAGGCAGAAGAAAGAGAAACAATTATGCCTTGGAGGTGTTCTTGAGCAAAGTGGACATTGGAAATATTGAAGCGATGTACTTACAACTGTTTAAATATGATCGACTGCCGTTGATCAGTGTAGGATGAAAATGAGTACATACGTCTAATAATAGTTTGAATATGAAGTATTTTTGTCAGTGGTGTGAAGAATCACCTCTATAGAGTCAAGCAACGAAGAAAAAAAAGTGTCTACATAATCAAGCTGTCAGCCCAACAGACTTGGAGTTGGAAGTTTTGAACCTACAGAAGCAGCCAAGCGGCCCAAACCTAGTGAACCAGTTGGTAATCAAATGACATGCGCTGCAGCAGGATGGACACACATGACATTACTAACAATATAATACACGCCAGAATAACGTGCCTGGAAGTCAACAATGATCTCAATCAGTTCTAGTACAATGTCATGGAGACAGTTCTGATACGTACAAGAACAAACAACGTAGATACCCTTGTCCAGGGTTTGCTCTGAAACCATCATGATATCAATATACGAAGGGTCTGGGAAAGTGTCTGCCACTGACCCAAATGTATTCGATCTAAAGTGACCTGGTGAGATATGAGTGCAACATGTGATCGATTGTGAGGCATACTTCGTCCAAGAATGTGAGGACTGATAACATTGAAGTTCACCCAATGCAAAGAAACATTTGCGGACACGTATTACTTACTATAATTATATCCAACAGTAGTGAGGATTGCAACTGAGATGAACAGTAAGATGGAAAGATGGAAAGCATAAGGTCAACAAGCATACAAGTTACGTAGCTGCTCATCTGGGCGATTTCAAGTTCGGCAGTGACAAACTCTTGCACAGAAGCCATGAAGTTGATTGAGAGAAAACCGTCACAGGAAGACCGAGCACAGAAAGAATGGGGGGTATTTGACAAACAGAAGCTAGAAGGGTTGCACATATAAGCCGACACCGGTAGGAAAGCAAGATACCGATCTGGGGGGTTATTGAGTGTAGATTGTATCAAGAATATGATCAGGGATTCCATTGTCCATTAGCTGGCAACTTGATGATCAGATAGAAGCACATGTCGAGAATGAACACAGGAAACAGATACAGCATTTGATGGGCTATGCAGGAAAACCCTGTTGTATGATGCTATTCACGGAAGACCGCATCAAAAGAATGATGGAATGCTGCCCATTTCCAGGCTTCGCGGATCCTTGGGAAGATTGAAGCGCGCCGCAACGGCGGCTGAGTTGGCCAACACGTACTAGTATCATAGCCAATGTAGGTGACCGACATGGCAAACAACAGTCTCCAGGCTTGGGTGACCGCCAGAGCATTTTGTGCAACTCGACCAGTACTTCAAGTTGGATGGTACATTGACTTGGAATGAATCTCGACATGAGGTAAATTTTACGCCGGACTGAGTTGGTGCGGTGCTTCGATCACAGCGAGGCAACCCGCAAAAGGTGTCATGAAGGGAGAATTGTGTCGATGGCATTCCGAACTTCCGAAGAAATGGCGGATACTGATAGAGAGACTGGCGAGGCGACTAGATCTACCACCTGGCCTCGTCCAGCCGAGTGTCATAGTACAAAAAATGGGACAGATTTGTCAGTGGTGCATGCGGTGAATCGCACAAACCAAGCATTCCATCAATCAAATGGCCATATTACATGGCTCTGTACGTTACCCGCTCTCACCCACCACCCCATCACACCCTCTCAAACCACACCTCCATAATCTCTCCCAACACCCCCACCTCACGCATCCAAAATCCATCCACACGTCTATCCTCCCGCATGACAAACTCGACCGTGCCATACGCCCCCTCGCCTAGCCCCCACTCAAACGGCGTCGAGTCCCTACCACACCCGCTCGGAAACAGCGACGTAAAATAGACGTCAAACGTAGACAGTCCGAGGCCGTCCGCATCATCGTGCTGCACACGTACACGCATGCGCACGTGCGACGCCCATAGCCGAGGCCATGCCGCGATGAGCCCAGCTGTGCCTCCGCTCTGATCGACGACCGCAAACTCGGATCGCACGCGTGCACAATACGACGATGAACTGGACGGACTGCATAGCGTCAACGTGCCGTACCCAGGATTCGCATACGTCCCCGCCAAGGTATCCAAGTGCACCGTGATATTCACGTAGCGATCATCGCTCGGATGCAAATGAGACGTGTCGTGCTTGGAATGCTCTTTCTGACGAGTCGCGGTGCTCTTGACCGGAACATCCAAGGCTGTATCGAGGATGCGGTCCAAGATTCTCTGCACAGGCATCAATTGATCGAACCCGTTTGCAAACACAGATACCCCAATCCCGTCAATCGGTAGGAAACAAAGGACCGTCGAGTACCCTGGCACACCTCCGGAATGATGGACGATCTAGAGTTCCATCAGACTTCAAGAACGACACGCAAATGGGACATGTGTCCTACATCGTGCCCGCGGTAGGAGCCACGGACCCATCCCATCCCATACCCGGAGATCGAGTGGTCCGGGTTTGTTGGATGGCTAATGGCGACGGTGTAAGCATACGACGCATTCTGATACACCGAGAGAGGAATGACGACTCGATCTCTATACGTGCCCTTACCCAACCATGTCGAGATCCACTTGGACTGAAGTATGTATCGAGGTAAGCATACATACATGGAAGAAGTAGAAACAAACCATATCAATGGCGTTGGATATGACCCCTCCCGCGCCAGCAATCAAGAAAGCCATATCTTCAGTAAACCATTCGGGAAGTCTACGACCCCGCTCCGTCCATCCCTGGGATAATCTATGAGAGGCCTTTGCTTTGGCCAGGGAGAACGTCGAAGATGTCATGCCCAGTGGTAGAATGATGCGCTCTTCCACAAAAGACGTATATGATTGACCAGCGTATG
The DNA here is from genome assembly GCA_003316335.1 of Hemileccinum impolitum. Taxonomy (NCBI): domain Eukaryota; kingdom Fungi; phylum Basidiomycota; class Agaricomycetes; order Boletales; family Boletaceae; genus Hemileccinum; species Hemileccinum impolitum. Next base: position 46,754 of record QFEQ01000210.1, read on the forward strand.
TCGTGATGACATGAGCGGCAATCATGAACATCTACATCAACGTCGCGTAGGTTGCAATCATTACGACGGTAAACGGAGCACCTACGATGTTGTTATACGAAAACTGCTCTCGCAGTTCGAAAGTGGGTTTGAGATATTTGAGTGCTTTGAGCGCATCCTGTGACGTGTCCTCGGGCCCATATGAGAAATCATGCCTATACATTTTTTGTGCATACCACACGAAATGAGGATGCAGGATATACCAGGATACATGCCAGACACTAGGCCTTACCGTGGTATGCCAGTCACGTGCGAAAGGATATCATGCAAATTCGCTCTCTCAGAGGCCCATTCATCCATGAGTTGCCAATCGGGCAAGAGATCCTTGAGTCGGGTACGCCAAGTCAATTCAGTCAAACCTGGTGGGAGCATTGTGATGTTGCGTCCGTTTTCGAAATCGTCGATGAGGAGACCCATAGCTGTGGCACAAAATGCCTTGGATAACGACCCGATGTAGAACAGTGTCTAAATTCGATCGGGGAACAGTGTTAGGGTCTTGTCCGCATCCACGGTAGGATAGACTAGAACGAGGTGACTCACGTCTGGCGTCATCTCGTCTCCGTCTTCTGTACGATATCCCCACGCGCGGAATTCGGGCTTGTCGTGTTTTGGGACGATGGCTACGGATAGTCCAGTGATGTTTTCGAGCGCCATTGTCTCCTCGATAAATGCGGCGAGGGATGGGGCGATGACGCTCCCTTTGTGTGACTCCACATGATAGAAAGAGACCCACTTGAAGTTGGGGTATGTGTATGAGAGAAATAGACAGGTTACCAGCCCAAGACTGACTGCGAGGAGAGGCGCCATGGTGGATGTTCTTCAAGTTGCGAGATCCCGCTGAGCGTCAAAATAACGCACTGCCAATGAGAAAAGGGATTAAATTCGGGGATCAGAAACATGGTGAAGGAACGTCATGTCAAGCTTGTTGGCTGCATGGCTGCACTCGTCAAAGTGAATCTTCGACGGTAGCTGACTCGGCAGTGTCGGCACGCAGACAAAACTTGAGGCGGAGCTCATCTGAGTTGACTAGCGGCTTCTCGGCTCGCGAATCTAGCGAACTGAGCTGCTGCAACCGAGCAACTGAGGTGTGCACCTTTCCTGTATTTTGTTACTCACAACTACCTTTAGTCTCCTCATCACAGGAGCTGGCAGTAGACCACTGTGGTCAATGATGCTGCGCGACGACTCGTCAACTCACGGCTCCCACAAAACGGCCTTTAACCGTGAACTTACCAGGTCACATCTACTCTTCCTCGAGCGCGTCGATGGGTCATATCCGATGAGAAAATGAGTCACCAACGTGCATCTTCGGGTCGCTTCTCCGAGTTCTTTGCCTTCCATTTCATCCTTGCTCGTGTTGTGCAGCGTTTCATCAGCTTGGATCATTTAAGCTACTCGTCCGCGGTGCATGAAGCCCTGAGGCCGAAGCTCGTATGTTCACATGTTCTATTTTAGCAGCGTGTAACGACCTTGGCCCCCGTGAATACCGGAAATACAGCTGACGTGAGTGGGTCCCAAGTCGTTAGATTTCCATCATTACTTCTTGTGGCCAAGGCATATAAAAGGGCATGCAAGAACCACGCTTTCCACTGACATACTATCTCTCTGATTCGCCAACTATGCCACACGATAAACTATCATCCCCCACTGCGACAGAGTGGGGGGTCCTGGGCAACGTTTTGACACTCCTTCGTCCTTATCGCTGGCGTGCGTTCGACACCGCTATCGCTTGCACCGCGATATGGACTCTCTTTCGATGGGTCCGTACATCCCGCCAACGGGTCCGCACCACCCAGCTACAAGGACCACCTAATGAGAGCTTCCTCTACGGTGTTGGCAAGCGCATCCTCGATGCCGAGGACTCCGGTGCCATATATGAATCGTGGGCAAAGGAATATGGTCCTGTTTACCTGGTTCCGTCGTCCTTGGGGAGTACGAGGATCATCTTGTGTGATCCCAGGGCAATCGCACACTTTTATGCCAAGGTAACGTGGACATATGTTCAGACAGGTATGATCAGGAAAAGGACTGCAGAGCTCGTACGTGCTTGATGATAAGCCCTCGTGTTTGTAGTTTGACTGACGCCTGGTCCTAGCTCGGGAAAGGTCTGCTATGGGCCGACGGCGAGGATCACAAGAGGTTTGTTTTGGCCGGTTGCTGTGAGAGAAATATTGACCGCCTTTGATAGACAACGCAGGTCTTTGAGTCCTGCATTTAGCATTTCCGCCATTCGACAGGTGACGTCGATATTCTACGACTCGGCATACAAGGTGAGATTGCCAACATGAGCATAGTGAACCCTGTCTAACGTGTATGTGAACCTGTTAAAGGCGAAACGTGCTTGGGACGGACTCATCGAATCGAGCAATGATGGTAGCGCTGTGATCGAGGTCCAAAATTGGTACGTTTCGTGGAATCTTTCCACACGTTCATCACTAACTTCTAACTTGCCAATCTTGAAGGATGAATCACATATCGTACGTTTGCCCTCGCCCTCTTCTCACACTTATCCCTGAATTACTGTGGCAGGCTCGACACCATTGGGTTTGCAGTCTTCTCTCATAATTTTGGTGCACTGGAAGGGAAACATACATCCGTCACCGAGGTCTTCGACATGTTCAGCACGTCCCCTGGCTCCTCAACCCTCCACCGATGCCTTTTTCTATTGTCGGAAGTCTTTCCGCTCCTTGCATTGGTTCCCACGGCACGTACGAGGCTCACACAGAAGCTTAGCGCCACAATGGAAGAGGTCTCGGATGTGTTGCTGGCCCGAACACGGAAGGAGATGGAGATGGGTGTAGTTGGAGGAAAGGAAGACAGGTCTATTATTGGGATGCTCAGTATGTGGTCGATTCCGAATCGTCCGTGGGATATATATCTTACTTCCTTGACACGAACAAGTCAAGGGGGCCAATGGCGAGTCGGCTTACCATTTGACCAGAGACGAAGTGATGGCTCAGGTCAGTGCACCTTGTTACATCGGGCGATCCACCCCAAACCTTGTTCTGTAGATGAAAGTCTTGCTTGTGGCGGGGTATGAAACTACCTCTAGTACGTATCTTTTTTTGCCGATTCATTTTGAACTTGACCTGGTTCATTCCTCTAGTTAGCTTGACGGTAATTCATACCCGTGCATTTCTTTGATCATCGATTCACATCCTCCCCCTCCTAGTGGGCACTGCTTGAGTTATCACGGAACCCGGATGTTCAAACGAAACTGCGAAATGAGCTTCTCACATATGGCGCAGACCCGACATACGATCAACTTACCAACGATCTTGCGTATCTGGACGCTGTCGTCCACGAGATCCTCCGCCTTCATCCACCTGTCAAAGAGTTCACACGCATGGTACTTCTGCTATATGCTAAAGCTGTTCTGTTACTGGTGATCACTCAACTATGTCATAGGCTGCCGAAGACGACATCATCCCACTCTCGGAATCGGTCCGCACCAAGTCAGGAGAGTTGGTCGATAGCGTGACGATCGCAAAAGGCACCGTCATTTCTATTTCCATGGAGTCCATCAACCGGTCTGTTGCAATCTGGGGTGAAGACGCCAAGATGTTCCGGCCGAGTCGATGGCTCGAGGATAGTGTGCCAGGTCAGAACGGGATACCTGCCAAGGCCAAACAAGTTCATGGACATCGACACTTGCTCACCTTTGTGGATGGCCCAAGGGCGTGTTTGGGAATGAACTTTGCGGTGACGGAATTCAAGGTGCGTGCCAGATAAGTTCGGGCCAATATGTGGTGGCGGCCTGACTGACTTTTCCGCAGGCTGTGTTGGCGGTGCTCGTGAAGAACTTTGTCTTTGAACTGCGTGATGGTGTTGATTCAAAAATTGAAATTGGAAGGGGTGTGCTTCCGAGGCCAAAGATTGCTGGTGAAGTGGGATGCAAGTTACCCCTGCGTGTCCGGCCATGGGTCGCCTGAGATCGGCGAGCTCCTCGGATCTTCTCGTAGATATCTTCCGCTCCATATCCTACCGTATGCAATCAAATGTTGTCAGCAATGTCTCGCGAGTCACTAGATTCACTATCTAGTCAACTTCACGTTCCTCCTCATGCCTTCATTACCAGTGTGTGAAGAAAACGACAAGACATTGACGCTCGGAAAACTGAAAACTTTCTTACTGCCATTAACCGACGTCTGCATTAAGTACACTTTCGACTTCCTTCCTTCCATGCCAACACAACCCTCGATTGGACAACGTTGACTGCATGTCCGGACAGATCCGCGCTGTCGCGGTTGCGATGTTCTACATCTATCGGTTCTCTTCGCGAAGTTACACGCAACTTGTCATTCATAGTTTCGGCCGACTCCGGTCTGAGGTTGTCCTCTTACCTTCCAAGTCAAGTTGAATCGTAAGCAAGTCTCAGGGGACAATATCCAGGTGCTACCAACATGCTGATCGACCATTATAATCACTGGCAAAGGGCTTCTATTTACCTCCGTGCCTCTAGCATAAGTATTCTATCACGGAAAGCTGGTCCATGAAGCGCTGCCAAAACTAGTAGCCTCTTCTGAATCCCTGTCGCTGTGACACCGCCAGAATGCGCGTCCTTGGTATCCGACGCCCAGCCGTCGATTTTCATTATGTGGAGTCGGACGGATCTGTCAACATCACTTCCTTGCCGCATCCATGTCGCCCCGACGGCGTTTCATCTACTCGGAATATTCAATAAACAATCGTTCCGTGTGCACCCGTTGCCCTGAAACTCGTCCATTCATATGTTTTCGTGGGGTTTTCATCGTTTGGATGCGAGCGGCTTTTCCCAAACATTTTAGCAGGATGTGTTGACTTCAATTCTTTCCAGACATGCTCCTGCAGCCCCTGGCTGTTTGATAGACTAGTCGAAAGTGAGAACCTTCCTCGATTTCTATCGTCATTCTCCTGAACGCACGGTCCCAATCCGTTGAATCGTGCATTAATGGGCTACACCGCGTGCGCCATCTGGATGTTACTGTACGCCATGCCACGGATGTAAGTACTCCTTTGTTGACCAATAGAGGCTGACGTAAATCGCCACCAACGATAGCATTCCACAAGGAAGAATCTTGTTATCTCCTAATAAACCCGCGTTTCAATTGCTAAGGGGTATGAAACACAGAACGGCTGCCTCGGGAGGAACCAGATATGCATCCCGTTGTACGTAAAGTTTACAGAGTTCAAGGCTTGCTCGGAGTGCTCACGCTGCACCCCTCTTTCCACGAACAAGTACTGTATCGTCTATCATGTCCCTCGATGCGTTATTATCCAGCCCTACGGTTCAGACGGTGTTGGAAGTCTTGGTCACCTTTCTTGCCCACCTTCGTCCCTACCAGGGGCAGGCATTTAAAATCACCACTGCTTGCACAGCGGTCTGGACCATCCTTCAATGGCTTCGCACATCCCGTCAGAAAGTCCGCACCACGCGGCTACGAGGGCCACCCGCAGAGAACTTCCTCTATGGCGTTGGGAAACGTATCCGCAATGCCATAGACTCGGGTGCATTGTATGAAACATGGGCACAAGAATATGGTCCCGTATATGCGGTCCCGTCGACTTTGGGGACAAAAGGATCATGTGTGATCCCAAAGCGATCGCACATTTTCATGCAAAGGAATTGTGGACATACATTCAGACCCCTGTGACCAAGAATCGTTTGCCAAGTTTGTAAGTGGTCAATGACGAGCTTCAGGTTGCAAGGTGGGACTGATGTTTCCAATCAAGTATGGGAAAGGACTATTATGTGCTCATGGAGAGGATCATCAGAGGTTTGTCCATATTTTGATTCTTGGAGGAAACATTGACCGCTTTCGGTAGACAGTGCAAGTCTTTGACCCCGGCAGTTAACACCGATCTTCTACGATTCGGCCCACAAGATCATATCTCTATGTATGCACGATAGTCCCTATCTGACATGAACTTGAACTTGTTAAAGGCGAAAGGTGCTTGGGAGATTCTCATCCAGTCCAACAATGGTACGTGTCGTGAAACAGTTTCCATCCGATCTCTGACCGGCCAACATTGTTGAAGGATGAATCACATATCGTAGGTCTACGCATCTTATTTCAATTATCCCGCGAAATTTATGTGTTAGGCTCGATACAATCGGCCTTGCGGGCTTTTCTCATATATCTGGTGCGCTCGAAGGCAAGCAGTCATCCGTGACTGAGATCTTGGACACGTTCAGTGCATCCCCCCGCTCCTCTGCTCTCAACAAGGGCCTTCTTCTCCTGTCACAAGTCTTTCCGATCCTCGTGGAGGTACCCACATCACGCACAAGGCTCATGGAGAAGCTCAATATTGCAATGGAGGAGATCTCAGATGTATTGCTGGCCAAAACCCAGAAGTAATTGGAAATGGGTACAATTGGGGGCAGAGAAGAGAAGTCTATTGTTGGCTTGCTCAGTACGTGTTGATTCTAGATGTTCAGTGGACCTTATTCAACTCGAAATGCAGTCAAAGGCGCGAGAGGCGACTCGCACTTCCACTTGTCGAAAGAGGAAATCATGGCTCAGGTAAATGCATGACGAAATCCATCTAAACCCCCACCTGTAGATGAAGACGTTACTTGTGGCAACGTATGAGACGACTTCTAGTACGTGATTCCTTGTAACTTGTTGAACGCGCCTGGTTCATTCCTGTCTTTTTCCTAGTCACCTTGATGGTACGGGTTCTCTGAGTGTCAGTTCACACGTGACCATTTTCTCTTAGTGGGCGATGATCGAGTTAGCGCGGAACCCAGACGTGCAAACGAAACCGCGAAATGAGCTTCTCGCGCAGAGCGCAGACCCAGCATACGATCAACTTGCCAATGGCTTTCCCTATCTAGACGCCGTCGTCCATGAGACTCTCCGCATCCACCTGCCTATTGTTGAGGTTACGCGCGTGGTACGTACCAGTCTTCTTCCACGCCATCCTCCCGGTCTATCATGTTTGCACCATCAATGCCCTATGATTGATAATGCACCGGTTGAATGATGGACGGGCCACCCAAGACGATGTCATTCCGCTCTCTGAACCCATACATACCAAGTCCGGCGAACTGGTCGATAGCGTGACGGTCGTCAAAGGCACCCTCGTTTCTATTTTCATGGAATCTATCAACTGCTCTGTGGCGATTTGGGGCGAAGACTCCAAGGTCTTCCGACCGGGCCGATGGCTCAAGGATGCGCACGGTCAGAACGGCGTACCTGCCAAAGCCAAGGAAATACACGGACATCGACACTTGCTCTCGTTTGCGGACGGGCCGAAGTCGTGTATAGGGAAGACGTTTGCGCTGGCGGAGCTCAAGGTGCGTGAGCAGGGTGCGGGTGTAATTATAGATCACGAATTACAGACTCGAGTGGATTGTCCTCGTAGGCAGTGTTGACAGTGCTCGTCAAGAACTTTGTCTTTGAGCTGCGTGATGGTCTCAGCTCCAAGATCGAGGTTGGCAGAGGTGTGTTCCCTCGACACAAGATTGCGGGTGAGGTGGGGTGCAAGGTGCCTTTGCGTGTGAGGCAGTACGTCGCGTCGGAATGCGTCGAAGCAGCGAGGGGTGCTTGATCTTGATTTCTCTTCCGTTCATTTCATACATGGCTATATGCATACTACCAAAATAGGTTGTGTTGGACTCTGAATGCGGTGCAAACTGTGTACGAATGGTGTAAACGATACATACGCTACCCGTTACGCGATACGGTGTGACCGTGCCAGTGAGTGGAACGAGTCACTAACCCTATGTGTTTCAATTCAGCCAAAGGACAAGGAAAGGAAATAAACCAAAGAAGAGGTCAGCTAAGCGCAAACGAAGGTGTGGCGCAATCAATCCGCCGGAAAATAAAAATATACACAGCTGGGTGGCGACATCATGATTCATGGCTGTCAGATGTGACATGAATCCCGGGAGTCGGTGTGGCAATTTAAGGCTACAGAATAGTCATTCAGAAGGGGTCTGTAGGTTATAAAACAAGTCAGCCGGGAAATTGAACCTGAAGGCAATTAGCATGAGCATACCTCCTAAGGGGCTGCACCCTGATATTTCTAACACTGGCGAGTAAAATTTCTTGTGGAAATGAGGGAATGGAGAGTATCTTACATCGTCTGACCTACCTTTGGGCTAGATCATTTGACGAGACTGACTCGGAACGCCTTTAACTTTGTGGCACAACCGAAATGCACTAACCACAACAAGCTTTGGATCACGTAATG
>QFEQ01000210.1:54977-139482 GCA_003316335.1 Hemileccinum impolitum
GCTCATATTATGTAATCCAACTTGGAAGGAATGGCGGCGCATTGAAGCACGTAGAACTTGATAGAAGAGTAGGAACGGCTATCTTATCTCTGCCTACAAGACCCCGTTGAAGTGCTTTTCCGTCTAATCAAAACGTTCGTTTTGACAATAGAATTTGTCTCCAATTTTTGTTTCAAGAGGATATGACCTGGCGTCAACAACCTAAATTGTTTGATTGGTTTTTTCCAGCGCACATCGCTTGTGCATCTGGTCATCGTTGTGGAGTAGGGCAGAGCAGGTATTGGAAGAGAAAGGGCAGTACCATATGCCCTGTTCCGACTGTACGGGACGAAATCGAAACAAGTGCAGGTATTACTGCCAGTGTGCCAGTGTCACTATGTTGTGTGAGGAGTCTGAGGACCGCGGAAAGGGTGAAATAATGTGCCGAAAGAGGGGATCTAATCAACCCATCTCCACGGGTCAATCCAAGTACAATCTCCACCGGTGAGGTTGGTTCCGAGTCCGCCAGTCAGTGATTGATTGGTGGGGCGATTTTCCATCACGCAATACCAACAGAAGAGATCACTGGCAGTTGGCCTATCTAAGATAACACATCAGGTCGTAATATTTATATCCGGTGCATGTGTTAGTTTGAGCTCGCGATTGGGCATATCAAGTGTCATTGTTGACCAACCCATAAGATCGGAACGACCTATGATCACCAAACGAACTAAAACCATTCTACCCAGTGGTTTCCCCGACGTTATTATTGCACGCTGGCACCATAGAGTGGGTCAGATTTAGTGGTGGAATTGGCTGACTCGCTAGTGCCACAAATGATCAATGCGTGGCAGAGTATTCGTGACCTCAATGCTTGGCGCAACGACGCATATTCTTTTGGAGGCGGTGGACACTACGAGGTCATGTGGCATGATCACTTATGAGACACACTGTTTTGAAGTGAAACAAGTGTACCTGGCCAGGTTGAAATGATCTGCCTCACAATTGAGCAATAACTTACAATTGAATGCACGTTTGCCAATGTCAGGAGTCGCCATGAAGCCCAACGCTAGCCGTTACACACCAGGTATTATGACATTTTCATATCATGAAAATGTGATATGAAGATGTGATAATACCTGGTGTGTTAGTGGGAAGGTGTACAGTCATAAGATACCCACGGAAGCATTTTGACAAGGCATTGCTTATGATCTACATCCCCATTTTTATACAGCTCACGCGGAGATTAAATCAGACCGTGGTGTGACTCGACCAACTAGTACTATTTGGGAACGGTTATGAACGGAGGTGGCGCCACGCCGATAAACAGAATCGTCAACGCCGTTGGACTTCGCCACGTCAAATGCAAGGAAACCGAAGAAAAGGGAAGACACATGCTCTACTGGTATTATTTATTGCATTGCTACCATTCCTTTCGTTATCCCATTGTATATAATCTGAACGTGCAAGTTGCTCAGTTATTCGGTATTGCACGTGATGCAGCTCGCTCTGCGCCCACTTAAACACTACTGGGCGAGCGAGCTCAGTTGCCGCGATCGAACAACTGAGGTATGCACTCAACCTTTCCTGAATTTTGTCAAATAGCTTTACTCATTGCCCTGGGCAGTAGGTTGATCCAACTTCTGCCGTGCAACGACTCTTCAGCCTCGGACCCTGGAGTCCCAAAGTGGTGGACTTACCAGGTCACAATCATGTAAAATACTTTCTTGGGCGCGTTGATGGGTCATATGACTCATATCCGATGAGTCAATTAGTCACCAACATGCGTCTTCGAGCTGCTTCCTTGGGTTCTTGACCTTCCGTTTTCACCTTGCTCGTGTTGTCCAGCATGTCATCAGCTTGGATCTTAGTATCAGCTACTTGTCTGTGGTGCGTGAAGCCGTGAAGCCGTGAAGCCGAAGCTCGTATATTCACATGCTTTATTTTAGCAGAACGTCTTGACCTCGGCAATAGTCTAGGTGGGTCGGACGGCAGCAGTAACTCTCTGCTCTTTGTGGCCCACGCTTTTATTAGACACTATCGTATGACGCTGCCCTCTTGATGAGTCGGAAACGTTGACGTGAGCGGACCCCAGGTAATTAGATTTTTATCATCACATCTACGACCCAAGGCATATAAAAGGACGTATGAGATTGGACAACCTTCACATTGCGCCCTTCCTTCCACTAACACATTATCTTTCTGATTCGCCAACTATGTCGCTCGATGGATTATCATCCTCCATTGCGACAGCATGGGAGGCTCTGGACAACGTTTTGACTCACCTTCGTTCTTATCACGGGCGTGCGTTCGATACCGTCATCGTCTGCACTGCGACATGGGCTCTCCTTCGATGGGTCCGTACATCCCGCCAACGGGTCCGCACCACCCAGCTTCAAGGACCACCCAATGAGAGCTTTCTCTACGGTGTTGGCAAGCGCATCCTTGATGCCAAGGACTCAGGCGCCATATATGAATCGTGGGCAAAGGAATATGGCCCTGTTTACGTGGTTCCGTCGTCCTTGGGGAGTACGAGGATCGTCTTGTGTGATCCCAAGGCAATCGCACATTTTTATGCTAAAGAAACATGGACGTATGTTTTGACACCTATGACGAGGAACAGTCGTGCGGATCTCGTACGTGCTTGATGGTAAACCCCCGTATTGTATTGTAGCTAACACTTAGCTCTAGCTTGGGAAAGGTCTGCTATGGGCCGATGGCGAAGATCATAAGAGGTTTGTTTTGGTTTGTTCCTGCGAAGGAAACATTAATCATTTTCGATAGACAACGCAAGTCTTTGAGTCCCGCGTTTAGTATCGCCGCCATTCGACAGGCGACGTCGATATTCTACGACTCGGCATACAAGGTGAGATTGCCTACACGAGCATAGTGAACACTGTCTAACGTGTACGCGAACTCGTTAAAGGTGAAACGCGCTTGGGATGGATTCGTCGAATCGAGCAACGATGGTAGCGCTGTGATCGAGGTCCAAAACTGGTACGTTTCGTGGAATCTTTGCCATACGTTCATCACCAATTTCTAACCTGTCAATCGTGAAGGATGAATCACGTTTCGTACGTTTGCCCTCACCTTCCTCTTACACCTATCCCTGAATTACTGTGGCAGACTCGACACCATTGGGCTCGCAGGCTTTTCTCATGATTTTGGCGCACTGGAAGGCAAACATGCATCTGTCACCGAAATCTTTGACACATTCAGCGCGTCTCCTCGCTCAGCCCTCAACACTGGCATTTTTGTCTTGTCAGAGGTCTTTCCGTTCCTCGTATGGCTGCCCACGGCACGTACTAGGCTCTTGCAGAAGCTTAGCGCCACAATGGAGGAGATCTCGAATGTGTTGCTGGCCCGAACACGGAAGGAGATGAGGATGGGTGTGGTCGGAGGAAAGGAAGACAAGTCTATTATTGGGCTGCTCAGTATGTGGTCGATTCCGAATCGTCCGTGGGATATGTATCTTACTTCTTTGACACCAAAAAGTCAAGGGGGCCAATGGCGAGTCGGCTTACCATTTGACCAGAGACGAAGTGGTGGCTCAGGTCAGTGCACCTTGTTACATCTGGCGATCCACCACAGACCTCGTTCTGTAGATGAAAGTGCTGCTTGTGGCAGGGTATGAAACTACCTCTGGTACGCATCTTTTTGGGTGATTCATCGTAAACTTGACCTGGTTCGTTTCTGTCGTTTCCTCTAGTTAGCTTGACGGTAATTCACACCCGTGCATTTCTTTGATCATCGATTCACATCCTCCCCCTCCTAGTGGGCACTGCTTGAGTTATCACGGAACCCGGATGTTCAAACGAAACTGCGAAATGAGCTTCTCACATATGGCGCAGACCCGACATACGATCAACTTACCAACGATCTTGCGTATCTGGACGCTGTCGTCCATGAAATCCTCCGCCTTCATCCGCCTGTAAAAGAGTTCACACGCATGGTACTTCTGCTAAATACTAAGGCTGTTCTGTTACTGGTGATCACTCAACTATGTCACAGGCTGCTGAAGACGACGTCATCCCACTCTCGGAATCGGTCCGCACCAAGTCGGGAGAACTGGTCGAAAGCATGACGATTGCCAAAGGCACCCTCGTATCCATTTCCATAGAGTCCATCAACCGGTCTGTTGCAATCTGGGGTGAAGACGCCAAGATGTTCCGGCCGAGTCGATGGCTCGAGGATAGTGTGCCTGGTCAGAACGGGATACCTGCCAAGGCCAGACAAGTTCATGGGCACCGACACTTGCTTACCTTTGTGGATGGCCCGAGGACATGTTTGGGAAAGAACTTTGCGGTGGCGGAATTCAAGGTGCGTTCTGGATGGATTCGGGCCAATGTGTGGTGGCGACCTGGCCGACTCTGATACTATTTCTTTCGCGCAGGCTGTGTTGGCGGTGCTCGTGAAGAATTTTGTCTTTGAGTTGCGTGATGGTGTTGATTCAAAAATTGAAGTTGGAAGAGGTGTGCTTCCGAGACCGCAGATCGCTGGTGAAGTGGGATGCCAGGTACCCCTGCGTGTCCGGTCATGGGTTGCCTGAGATTGGCAGGAGGTGACGGAACTCTTTGTCGAGATATCTCTACGTCTTGTATGCATACCAAGTTTTCTTGTGACAGAATATGACCCAACTCTGAATGCATCTGTGTGCCAACGTGTCGACTGGCCATGGTGACATTCGTTGTGCAGTATTGTCTAGCCACGCATACGACGCCATCAACCTCGTCGTTCTTCAGTAAACTCACCGGTTGCCCGAGTATTGACTGGCGGCAATGACCTCGGAATGACGACCTCGCTGCTGAAGCGCTGACCGTCCCTTGTTTCAGACTCCGACCTGCAGGTTCAGCATACTCGGAAGCTTGTGCCAGCAGCCTACCTGCCTCCGTTGCGATACATCGTCAAAGACGGTGCAGGTTTGGTTCTGTCCGTCTGGCAATTAAAACTAGATCGCAGCACACCAGGAAATACCGCATAACTGCGATAGCCTTGCTGACACGACAGGTATCGCACCGTGATAGGGTTACGCTCGGTACGCGTTTTTTGAACAAGGCTATCAAAGCCATATCGTCGGTCAAGTTTGTCTTGGATTGTACATTGAAGCCTCTTTGTCAGAACTTCGAAGTAAGGTGTATGCGCAGCACTCGATCTTTTTCGTCTTGCATGCTCGCTCTGAAGGTGAGTACTTGGCCTGACACCCCTGTGGGTCTCTGAGGACAAAAATCACGATTCCAGACCACTACCGAGGGGACCTGGGTGAAGGAGATGGAGACATACCTTCGGATCACATATTCGGGAGTGGACAACTCGCAAGGTACTACTATTGGGTCACGTGCCTATAGCTATAACTCGCGCAGAACAAAGGCTAAGGCACGTACCACCACTTTCCGCAGAACGATCAGTAGGTCTTGGTCCCCTTGCTCATTATTGTACTAATGTTAAATATACAGCCAACTTTGCTGGGCATGGAATACTGGCTGAGGTATTTCTATTCTTCTAACACCCTGCTTGCTGCGCTGGCCAATTCTGGACAAGATCACCAGTCGATTGCCGAAGTCATCCACTTTGCAGAAGCGCTTATCTATTAGGTGACACTTGATATAACGCGACACTGTCTGTTCGCTTCTAACCAGGTCAAGGAAACTTTTATCGGGTTGGTGACCAGTGTCTGGGGCAGTACATGCCACTGACTGAAGGTGGGCATTGTGGATGGGAACATCGGACGATGGGTCAAACATGATTAGTATGGGACCGTCCACCTTTCGCATTCTGGTGAGTCATCTATGTGGTTCATTTAGCTGCCTCGGTCTGACTGTGACTCACGTAGGTGCCATCTTGAATGACTTCTTTCATTGTATATATAACAGACACAGTCGATCAAGTAAACTATTCCACGCTGCATTGTGCAGAAATAGCCCCATTCCGTTACTACTAATACTGCCGGATGAGTAAGAAATTGGCTGAGAAGTGACGCTATTCTGAATTGCCAAAGTGGGTGAACTGTCCGCAGACAATCCCCACCGACGTCGACGTCGACGGCGAGGTGTCATCTTCGTCGGGTTGCATATTATTCTTGCCTAACATCTCTATACACACCCTGAATCGACAATCGAGAGGGGGCCTCAACTTCCGCACAGCCTCCACATGAGCAGGGCACATACGCTCACTCGCCTTCCTTCCGCTACATACCTCACTGTCTCGTCATGGTCGATACCAGCTCTCAAGTTGAATCAGCACCAATTGCTTCCATTAAAAGTCTTAAATCAAGATTCGAGCAATTCGCACTTGACAATGCCTCCGCCTCGTCCAATGTACACCCCAAGCCAACTTTGCCCATTCCAATTCCCTCGTCAAGTCACAGCGTACTAGTATCGGAATCAACACACACGCCTCGCTCCAGAACACAACTTTCTCTTACTCCCGACGATCTCTTCTCGCAATCTCAGCTGGACGCACCTGTCTGCGATGTCCGCAGCAAGGTGTCCAATCCGGATTTGAAGGCAGCAGCCCTCAAGCGTGTGCCGCCGCCCCCGCCACCTCCGAGGTCCAAGAAGCCGCCAGCTTCACCCCTTACTTCACCTCTTCTTCGTCCAGTTCCTGTACCACCTACGCTCCGGTCGCCCAGGACCAGTCCCAAGTGCGAATCACTTGCGTGGCCAGACTACAGAAGGAATGCGGCAGACGAAAGCAGCGAGGAAGGATCCCTGAGCAGCGTGGGGTCGTTTCGCAACAGGTTTTCGTGAGTAGCCTCTTCCCAGCGTTTAGTCTGCGTCCTCTCTTCGGTTCCCATCCCCGCGTTGCTTCCAGTCATCCGGTACTCACAATCAACTCCTTGTCGTAGCTCACCGAGACAGATTCAAACATCCAAATCATCTCCGTCGCGACCTACCACTCCCAGACCTCCCAGACCCCCAATGATGACGTCACATAGTGACTCGGTAACTATCGAGCACGCGCCGCCCGCAATCCCTCCTCGGCATACCAAACCTGGAGCTCCTGATTTGTTTCGATCACCTTCAGTAGACACCTTCATCGAAACGTCTCCGTTTGGTATCGTTACAACAGATGCCTCACCTCGTGTAGGCAATGTTGCAGCCATGCGGGGCATATTTGCGTGAGTTTCCCGTGACCACACTGTTCAGGTAAAATAATGGAAAATGTATAGCTCCAAAGATGTTTCCAAACTACACCCTCGTGACGATAATTCATCGTTGTATAACGAACCAAATATCTTAATAACGAGTCCGCCGATACTACCCGCTCGGCCTCGGCCACAACCGCTCAATTCTGCGCTTTTTTCGAGGGAGGACTGCTTAGATCTCCCGAGCAGCTCCAATTCGTCACACCATAGTCTTTTATCGGACGACGAATCTGAAGTATCCGAGATATCCGAAGTTTCCCTTTCGCCAGCTATCCGACCTCAGAAGGTGAGTGGCTCATATGAAACCCCCTATACAAATGATATATATAGCTCTCACCAGGAGCGGCAGCTCTCGGGCAGCTCCAGCGATAGCCTCTCGCTAACTTCTAGGCCGAGACCACCCCCTCGACCTGCTCCACCACCCCCGCCCCGTCGACCGAATGGCTTATCTGCACCTTTGCAATTCTACGAACCCTCCCTCACAGGCTCTGTTGCGGCTACGCCCACGCAGCCCATCGCACCGCCGCTGCCGTCCCGTCACGGCACTCAGGAAGAGAGTATCCTTGACGTCCCATCCTCAGCACCGCCCCTACCAGCACGTCTGTCGCTCCCGCAAAGCAATACCCTCGCTTCTATTGAGATCACATCGCCTGTCGGAGAACGCAAACTCCTTGGAAGCGCCAGGCTTCCTCCACCACCCACACGCACGATCGGACTAGGTGACAAGTTACCCCCTATACGTCGCGCATCCTCTCCGTCGTCCGATGAAGAGTCTGCTTCGGAAGACGATCCCCGTGCACGCAGCGTCGAGTCCCTTCCTGACTCGAGTCGCTCCTCGAGACGTCCGCCCAGCATGCCCAGCGACAGTTTCGTGGAATACAAGTTGCACGTGCCAGCGTATTCGGGATGCATCACTGTTGCTGGATCTGGTTTGGTGTTGGCATCTGGCCATCACATTAAATTTTACGACTTGTCCAACGCTGGGACCTCGTGGGACCTCGATACCAGAGATAGCATGAGGGGCTCTCTTGTGTCCTGTCTCGAGTTCAGGTCAGCGCGTGACAAGGCGGACAAGGGAAGATACTTATGGGTCGGAACAAAGGATGGACATTTACTCGAGGTGGATGTTCAGAACGGGGTTTTCACATCTTCCAAAATGGGTATCCACGCGTCTCAAGTCACATACATATTCCGATATGGGTCCACGATGGTCACCGTCGACGAACTAGGCAAAACGTTTATCTTTGACCCCAATAGCAACCCGAACGTGGGCCTCGGTGTGGGCTCGGCGGACGATGTTAATTTGGTCTACACCGCTCCTCGGGTCTACCGCCTCGGAGAGAAGGCCGAGTTTGTGAAGTTGTTTGGGAGCTTGTTGTGGACTGCTGTGCGGACAGACGCGAATGGCGTTGGTACCACTTCGGTACCCGTCATTCGGTTATATGACATATACGCACCGGGAAGTATTGGTCGCGCAGTGACGCCGAATCAACATGCCGGCGCGGTCACCTCGGGAACCATCCTTCCGTCGCATCCTGATCACGTCTACCTGGGCCATGAAGGCGGGTTCATCAGCATCTGGAACGTTGCCACTAGTGACGGGATACCCGCATGTGTCGAGGTTGTCAAAGTGAGCACGTCCGACGTGCTCTGTCTGGAAGGCGTCAATGATCGCCTGTGGACTGGTGGGCGGAAGGGCATGATTTCCGCGTACGACGTAAGCACGAAACCGTGGGTCGTTACCGATTGTTGGGACGCTCATGGCGGGCTGCCCGTTTCCCGCATTTTTGTGGATCCCTATTCCACATTGGATTCAAAAAGGTTGTGTGTGGTGAGCGTGGGACGGGACGAACAAATCAGGTTTTGGGATGGACTACTTGGTGCTGACCGGATTGGTAAGTGGCGCAACGACGTTTGCTTTTATACCTTGCGCTGGCACTGGTATGGATTGCTCATGATTGGGATAGAGCAAGAGCTGTTGAAGCGCGAACATAAGTTCAGCACGTTCCGGGACCTCAAAGTGCTTATTGTTACGTGGAACGTCGACGCCGCGAAACCCGAGTCCCTTACCGGAGACCCTGAAAACGTTCGCTTCCTTCATGATGTCCTTACTTCTGTCAACAATCCCGATATCATCTCCTTTGGATTCCAGGAAGTGATTGATCTCGAGTCTCGTAAGATGGCAGCCAAAACTGTCCTGTTGGGTGGAAAAAAGAAGGGAGACGAAGGCAAGATTAATGAAAAAGTGACATCGAGTTATAAAAAATGGCACGATCGGTTAATTCAGGCGGTCAGGCTGGCGATGCCTCCTGATTCGCCTTATACGGTGATCCATACGGAGAGTTTGGTGGGGCTGTTTACGTGTATATTTATCAGGAACACGGAGAGGATTTCTTTGAAGCATGCCGCCATCGCGACCATTAAAAGGGGGATGGGAGGGCGATACGGGAATAAGGTGGGTTTCCAGTAGCAACGATGTGATGTCAACTGACGGTGTTGTCGCGATCAGGGTGGCATTGCTGCACGCTTTGTGGTCGACGATTCAAGCCTGTGTTTCATTAATTGTCACTTGGCTGCTGGACAACATCATGTTCGTGAGCGCAACGCGGATGTTGCAGCTTTTCTCGAGGAACCCTGCGTGTTCCCTGCGGTGCCTATCGAAGAAGGGTTTGGGTACGTCGGTGGGGGAGACGGGTCGATGGTGCTTGATCATGAGATCGTTTTCGTGCGTTCATTCGTCTCAACGTGCCGCCCATCCGAAACGGCTGATAACGCGATCTATGCAGCTCAACGGCGACATGAACTACCGTATAGACCAACGCCGGGACGCCGTCGCCGCCGCCATCCAAGCCAACGACCTCGACAGCCTACAGATCCACGATCAACTGCTAAAAGAGATGAAGCACAACCGTGCTTTCCGGCTCCGCGCGTTTTGTGAAGGCCCGCTGACATTTCCGCCGACGTACAAGTATGACCGGAACTCGGACGTGTTTGACACGTCGGAGAAGCGGCGTGTGCCGGCATGGTGCGACCGGGTGTTGTGGCGATCGCGGGAGTCGGAGCGGGTGGTGTTGATGGGGTACCGGCGGTGGGAGGTGAACGTGTCAGATCATCGGCCTGTCTCGGCCGTCCTTCGCGTCACGGTCAAGAGGGTGAATGGGGAGGCAAGGGAGAAGGAGAGGCGGGCTTTGGCGGGGTGGTGGCACGCCATGGAAATGGCGTTGTTGGAGGATGCGAGAAAATTTTATTTAGCACAGGCTGTGGTATGAGTAAGGTATAGAGGCTGGTGAGGGAAGGCTGGATATCCAAGATATCTTTGCCCTGCCTTGCTTTCTTTTACCGGTATGCACATGGACCACTCTACGTAATGTTTCCACTCTTTTCTTCCTGTTTCTTGAACGTGTATTTGTTTACTACTTGATGTATCATACGTAAATCGCATATATAATCATACCAGCTGGTGAGTGTCGACGATCTGAAATGAAACGTGTTTTTGGGATTGGAGTCAAAGTGGTGTTACATATGCCTTGCCGTTTCAGCGTAGACGATTCCGGTCACCGTTCGGTTTAGTCTTCCCGACGTTCTCTTTTGTAACTAGAATATGAGGCGAACCGAAGAAGGGCGTACAATTTGAAGGCCGTACTCTAGGAGAGGAGACGCCGCGCAACGTGGGGATGGAGGACCATGAGGTGGCGAGGATATCATGATCCCCGGGTTTCTGAGAGAAAGGCCCGCGCTTAAATTCAACTTGAAACATGTGGGGAAAGGTTGAAAGGGGAAGGGGAACCAAACCCCATCCCCTTCTCAGGCTCGACTCTTACTAAACGGTTCCTGGGGCGTGATCGGTGGCCCTTTCGATCAGTAATCGGTGGACGTACACGAAAATTTCCATAAACGAGTCCCTGTCGTGCGCTGTGGATTGTTCCTATCTCTACCTTATCATCAAATGATCACGCCATACGTTCAAGGCACCTGATCTCAGTGAGCCGCTGGAATGATAGGAAAGCGCAGAATAAATAGAGCACGCAGACACAAGTTGGATTCACCAAAGTATTCCACTCACCTCGGTACGACCTAGGTTCCATTTCTTGCCCAAACTGACATGACTAGAAAATTGCGCTAGGCAGAAACTGTCCGACAAAGCAGCAGAGATGGTCTGGGTATCTAATCGCGCAAACCAAAAAATCTATATTTCCATCACGAACAAAACTGGCGGGAGCGCTGACGCATACACCGTGATTCCCCAGTCTACACAAAACGAGTCTGTTGGGAAGAATTTATGGAAGCGGAGTGGGCAGGAGACAGTGGCCATCCTTCGGGAGGGCGGGAAAGAGCAGTCATTCGAAGTCGGCCCAAGTGACTTTATTCGCGTGTATTCCGATGCGGTGATCATCAGCCAGGCGAACGTACTCGTTGCGTAGGGATGACACGTCGAGAGAAAAGGAAAAGGTTGTATTGGAGATTGCTGCGAAGTCTGGCAGTGACACAAGGGTGTCGTACCGAAAGGATATGTCACAAGGCATGAGGGTCGGGGCAAATAAGAACTCTAAAGATACTCATCTGTGTTGGCCTGGCCAGAGTTCCAAGGCGAACCCAAGGCCAGCGGGCATTCGCGTGTGCATCGACACCCAGGTTCTGAATGCCATGCTCCAAAGGTATTAGTACTGGGAAGCGGACGGCTCAGTGGCTGGGAGCCTATGGCTAGCCTGAGTACACAATGCATGCACATCAAGGATGGGTATAGTTTGAGACTTGATGTGAATTTAGCGTTTGCCACCGTTGCCATCTGTGATAGGTTGAGACATTGAGCGACGTTCAATCCACAAGCACACAGCACTTACGCTCGCCGGCAGATCCGGATCGGAAACCATTAAGTCGGTGAAACGGCAGTTGCTTGGACTAGAACTTGAAGATCTTAATGAAGAATAGAAGGTATGATAATAGACGAAACGAGTTGTATCGGATGCACTGGCAGTACGGACTCGACGGTCGAGAATAACTTGAAACACCCGCCTGTGAAGTTGGTATCCTATGTAAGCAAAGGCACGAAGCGGCATAGGATGAGGTCTGCGCGAGAGCTAAGCGAGGTGGCGCACTTGCCACCTCCGCTAGCTCGAGCACACCTCGCTCGCATCTTTCTTTCCTTTCGTCACTCGCAGCGCCAAGCTTCCAGCTCTCGGCGCAGCTCGACGCTCGTCGCCCGAACCCCTGTCCGAGCTCCGGTCAAGCTGACTGCGAGGGCCCAACCCGCCCTCACAGCTCACCTTTTCCCCTCACAGGCTAGGCCCAGCCTCGGGCCGGAAACCCTCCGGGTTTCGCCCAACCACACAAATACTCCAGTATATAGAAAGAATTAACTCGCTACCCTCTACCGCCCTGTACCTACCACACACATACTATACCACCTACTCGAGAAAATGATATCACGCAGATAGTCAGCTGTTTACCTACAGGTACAGCAGAATCCAAAGTTACACAGTTATAAAGGGCTCGGGGTCATGATGCAAAAGGAGATAGTGTTGTGAAGTACATAGTCACGGTAATATTTTGAGGAAAAGTTGGCCGCTTCAAGTTATAAGTGCCAAGAGCCTCAGGCTGTTGATAATGCATATTTCTCACAGCGCATAACTTTTTGGCGGTCCCAACCGTATGCATTATGACCTTCTCAACTGTATACAGCGGGACGCATTTCTCTATGACTCGCCACAACCCGATCTTCACCACGTCTGTGTACCATTATTGCTTTCAAGCAGCCATAGCAAGGCCAAGCCTCCCACGCTGCAAAACAGCTTTGAATCCGAAATGATTTTCGGTGCCAAAGTTCTCCATCGGGTTGTACATCGTGTGGACTTGTTTGCGGGCGTTAATTTCCTGCAGCACGTATCTGGCGTCCTCATCATTGGCATCAAGAAGCGTGTTTAGTTCGGCTTCCGACAAGATTGGGCCGGCCGGATTTGTCAACTCGGGAGCAACTCTGACGAACACATTGTTGAGTAGCAATTACAAAGCGGAAAGCGGAAAGAGTGAATGTACCGTTCACTGACGGCCTTGTGCATTTCAGGATCTGTAGGAGCAAACAGATGGCGGCAGAAGTCCATCGTTTTCTGCGATCTCCACTTAGCACTTTGAATGACCCTGAACGTCACAGTTTCTCACCTGGAGTTCGTCTTCGGTAAGAATCTTTCCAACGTCAGCCGTACCTTGGATCACTGGAAGAGATACCACGTCAATAAAAGTCTGACAACGATTTGGGTGCTACGTACCCGGCCTGATCAACTCGAAAGCACGGTCAAAATTGTCTTCGTCAACATCGCTCATCACAGGGGTTGTTTGGTTGCGGATCTGCTTGTATGTCCCAAGCACGACAAGCAAAAACCTAATGCAAGGACGAGTTTCCGGTTTGACCAAGTGCATATGAAAAGTCTATTTGAGCACGAACCTGGTGTAAGCTGACCCCACTTTGGAAGTGTGCCAACGCTGTGCCTCTGCCTCTGTGGAAAAACCACGGATAGAGGCTGCGATCGTCAATGCTGCCGACAGTCCTCCTGTGAACGCGAGGTGGACACCTGACGAAAAGAATGGGTCTATGAAAGCTAAGTAATTCGTCAAGATCAAATAATAGTTTGTCCCCCGGAAAGCCCGTGACGTACCACCAGCATCTCCTGCTATGCGGTAATGGTCTCCGGCATACGACGTGGCTGAATAACTGTAGTCGCTGGCGCTCTTAACTGCTCCGGTCTTACCCGAGTCCCTGAGAGTTGCTTTGTGCAGAAGTTTTATCAAACCCGGTACTTTGTGAACCTCTTGTAAGTAGTGGGCTTGGAGGTTTGATACTCCGAAAACACTTTCTGTCTCTTGTTTCTTGCGGCTGCTGATATCTTTATCCATTACGATTCCGACGGAGGTAGTACCGTTGTGAAGTGGTATAAACCACGCCCATCCAGACTCATCTGTTCACTCAAAATCAGCGCCGGAGTGATTTATACGGACGGTGTACTTACCAGGTAGTGCCTCTATCCAAACAGCGTTCTCGCGGGTGGTTCCTGGTTTGTACCTATCAGCTCCTTCCCAGTATCCCCAACATGCAATATTGTTCAGGTTCTTGTTGAGGCGTCTGTTGTGGAGATATTTCGTAGACATGATCCCGTTTCTCCCAGAAGCATCCACCAAGTAATCGAATGCTATTTGTCCCTTGTTGCCGCTACGCGATACCCATGTGGCAGAGACGGGCCGCTCTCCTACGAACTGCAATTCTGTAACTCTGGTTTCTTCGATCACTGTTGCGCCGGCCTTGGCAGCATGCTTGAGCAGTACATCATCGAACTCCGCTCGGACCTGTAAATATGCTTCTCCATTTTGCAGACATGTCAAGGAACGGTATACTTACGACGTTCCAAGACCCATTGTTGGGATCCAATGCTATGAAATCCGTGTCTGTGAAATCCGCTGAAGGTAACGAACGCAGCTGCACGGGGAATAGAGCACATACATCCTTCTCGTTTATACTGGTTGAGCTTGACCGCTGCGCCTGGCTAGGTTGAACTTCAACTCGATACTCGAGGACTAGATTTCCCTGTATTGGTACACACCTTGACAGTGAATCCGTAAGACTTGATAATTTCCTCTGCGCCAATAAATGTCAAAAATGGTCGAACGGACGGGAGCAGACTTTCTCCAATGTGGTACCTGTCCAATACCATCAAAAACTACTCGATTGCAGTACCTCAGGTACGAACCTTGGGAATTTCGTCGCCTCCAGGAGCACGACCTCGAATCCTTCCCTTGCGAGGGCCGCCGCAGCATAGCTACCAGCAGGACCACCCCCTATCACAAGTATCTGTACTTTAGTATGCTGTCACGGGTGATTGAGCCAGTAGTGCAAAAGGAATGAGCGTGAGGAGTACATACGACTGATGCAACCACCATTGTTTGTGAACGAACTGCGGAAGTATCCCAGCGTATTTATAACACTTTCAGATTCTACTGCCCACCCAGAGACGGCAGAAAAGCGGATATTTGTCAGGAATGTCGGAACGGAAGTTTCGGGGGGAAAGATCTTCCACGCACCAACATGTTTGCAAAAACTCCTACAGGCGGACAAATCACCTATTTTGTACCAGGTTATTGTCACTGGTAGGAAGATGCTGCCAAAAAGTTGATTTATAACTGGACACTGGACTACTTCTATTGCACCGGACAAACTTCCGTGAGAACCAACCGGGGTACGCAAGGGTACCTGTGAATCAAGGCAAGACCACATTAATTTAACATCCCCAGCTTTCAATTAGAGAAGCAAGAGGCCTATGCTTCCAGCTTCAGACACGGCATGCTAACGATACTGTTGAAAGAGACCTTGAGCACTGATATCCAGGAATGAACGACCAGTATGGTGATACCTTGTTTGCAAAGTAGGTTACGTGATGCCCTGGGACGCTCGCCCACATACGCCGATCTCGACTCGCTGAAGCCAGTCCCATGGTACAGTGAGGGCGGGAATGCGAAGTGCGGACTCCGTATTTATTTTTCGGTAAGGCCGGAGATGAAGAATGACGACAATCAACCACGTGCAGCAAATGGCAATGTTATTGGGTGTCGGGCAACTCAATTGAGATGTCGGCGAAACCCAGCAAATTTCGGAGAGGGGGATAAAGCGCGCCGTCCAAGTCATCGGGCCGCGCTCCGAGCTGGTCGGAGTGGATAGAGAGCATCAGTGCTTTGCTGATCGGTGTACCCAATAAGTTCCTACGCTGGGGAACCTTCTCCTCAGGCCACTGAAGCCACAGAAATAATCGGCTCACTCCACGGAGCGCGTCATATGCTTACTCCACAGCAGGAGAGGTGAGTATTGTTGTGACGCATCTGTGAAAGGGGTCTACACACAACTTACACGCAATTCGGAAAAAATGTGAGAGTCCATGGAATAAGATCGATAGTCGCACGCCACGAGTCCCACCTTCCCACTCTGCAACGGTTTAACCTATCGTCCCTATCATCTCGGGGACATGCGTCAGTCAAGTGGTGCAACAAGGGGTCTGAGCTGTGACCTGGCGTCTTTCCCCTTAGATCAAAACGTTGCCATGTAGCCTGATGCTAAGGCACGTTCGTGGATGAGGGTCAAATTGCTGGTGAGTGAAATGAGATTGTTGAGAAAACTTTGGGCTGCCTGCGAACTTTTAAATTGCAAAGGCAACTTGCACAAACAAACACAAAACTACACTTGGATTACATTTCAAAACCAGTGCTAGACTCTAGACTGCTGGCTTCTGGGCATAGAAGACATTGTACCGTACCTGTGATCCTGGAGTGCTGTCCCATTCTTGCTCCATCTGATCGACAAGCGAATCGAACTCGAAGGAAGACAGCATGCCCAGCACATTCACCACTGGATGTTTCATCCCTCTATAGACTCCAATGCAGCTTTCACGGGCTTCCACCCCGTCCTCTCCTGCCCATTTCCCCAAGTTGACCTCATATCCCTTGGTATTGACCTCAACAAACCCTGCGTCTTGCAGCAGGGCTGGAATATCGTAGACGGGATGGAGAAGTAAACCGCGTTTCTCAAAGATACGCCGAAGGACCGCACGATGCCTTTCAGTTGCCTCTCCGGAGTGGCAATGATTAGCTTCTACCAGTTGGACCCAGCCTCCGGGGGAGAGCAACTTGTAGATATTGCCGATGGCGGTCTTCCACTCCCCAGCGGACAACGCGGCTATGAGTAGACGCTGGTTTACTAGTTTGTAAGACTTCTCAGCCCACTCTCCCTGAGGCGTTAGTATGTTGCCTTCAGCCAGATGAATTTTTGACGCGAGATCCTCGTCAAGGACGGGGTAAAGGTTCGAGGAAATGTCGATGCCATAGTACTGGACAGCCGCTTTGAAGGTATCATGGCAGTCTATGATCCAACAACCTAGAGTACATGTCTGCTGTTATGGATTCGCCGACCATCGAGGTGAGAGATTGAGCGCACCTGTGCCTGTACCTGAGTCGAGCACCGCATCACCATCGTTCAGTGTCAAGGGCGCGAATACAATGTTGCCAAACGCCTTCTTCAACACTCGATCTTGCCGATTGAGTCTATATAACTTGTGAGTTCGCATGTATTAAGGGGAGTACCCCGCGCTACGTACCTCTCACTCTCTGGTTTGTCCGAGGGTAGAAGGTAACGCGACTTGGTGGTCGATTCAACATTATTAGCCACCATGCTGAGAGAAGTCTGTGGTGCCTACAGAGTGAGCTTAGTTACATGCGCTGGAGAAACGCATGACATACAGGGAGATACGATCAAGAGAGGGGACTGGACAAGGACTCACTAATGACGTGGCATTTATAGCACTGTCCGGCACAGGCCATGTAAACCGTATTTCCTGATCCATTTCAAAGGCAGTTCCCCCGACTGCAGTTCAAGGTAGAATATACATTCAATTTGTCGGAATCTCACGCGACATCTGCATTCCGAAAGCACTGATGAGTGCTAATTGTTGCGAGGGAAGAGCTGTGTACCACTGCCACCAGTATCCTTTGGCCATATCGTCGCGTGTGAACTGTGAAGTTTCCGAGTGGAAATCCTGAGACGCGCGTGCTGTAGTGACCCATTCAGAGCTGCGTCACCCTCGTACTAACCCAGATATCATCGACGCCTGCTGACATACACGATCCTGTAACCGAATACGTGGTATCATTCCACCCGGTCCGTCAGCAGCGGTGCGTATATCCACCAGAGATGCGGAGACGGCGTCCGGAGATGCGAACATTCGCAGGATAAGAGTCTCCACGTCATGGGAGGAAGTTCCTGGATCATGATTCATGATGGTGGGGATGTGATATATTGATGGGAGTTGAAAGTCGGTGTTGTCTCCATGGATTACTGACCCGGATCACCGCTGCCGTTGGTGCTAGTGATAGCTGCGGAAGCACTAAGTTAGCAATCATTGTACAAACGTTAAACTTCCGGATGATAGGTTCTCAAGCCGAATACAAACTCCGCTCGGCACCGGCCGGCCGTCTGCTATAGCCAGGATTTCGATGCCGGACCTCGCAGTTATTATTGAGCCTAACTCCTATTTTACAAGTAAAATACCGGTAAGTTTGAATAAAAATATATCGGTGAGCGGAGTCATCAAAAGATTATTTGTACATGTGAACACTTTGCACCCGAGCAGAACGGGCCAATGACCTTGCTTGTAGTAGTCATGACCATGAGTATCGGGCGTGAATGAAAATGAGGGTTGCTTCTCAACGTCTTATGTGGATTAGATGATCCAGCTTGTGATCTCTCAGGGTTGATTATAAGATGTTGGCTTAGACGATCGTTTTCCGCGGCGCGGCCGCTGATTCGATCATCAGTTGTGTGAAGGCGAGAAAGTCATCCCCTGTGAACGAGTCGGCATTCCGGTACCCCTGACAGTGAGGCGGTTCCGAGAAATCTACGAAGTCAGACTTAACGTTGGCATTGATCGGCAATCGGCGATGACTCAATATTCAACGTCAACAGCCTTGTTTGTATTGCTTCTGAAAATATGTGACGAGTGGAATTCTCAATATATTATGAAATTGATAGGCAGGTCTCATCGTCAAATCCTCTATTTTCTATGCATTGGTGCGCATTCCCCTCCCAATAATATCAGCGTACTCACTGTGTTTGCTTCAAATATTAATATTCCGAGATTTCCTGGGAAGGTGATCATGACAGGCGTTGAATGCACGCAGAATGCATTCAAAGTCTTCGCTAGATGGGGATAATACCCCAAATCCAAGTTCCTCGGAAAATCCTACATTCATGCGCAGCAAGTCCATCCCAACATGTATCACAAATACCTAATCTGTCGACTTTCCTCCTATGAAAGAAACAATCTCTGCCACGACACGGCTTTGATTGCCATGAAACACTGCATGCCCGGCTCCCGGAACGACTACGACTCTCTTGTCCACGAATACGCCGCCGACTTCGTTCACAGTCACTTCGTTGTTAATTTGAGCGTCTATCTCAGAATAGAGAATGAGAAGCGGTAATCCAGCCTTCCCAGCTGCAAATAAGGCAGTGGGGTTTTGTGATCTTGACAGCGCACGCTTTACACCCTCTGCGGTGATATAAGCGCTAGAGCCGACCCATGAGGTAAAGATAGGATGGTCCACAGCGTCAGGGTCCAAGAACGCGGAGCGGGTAAATTTGATCCTTGTGTCAAGAGCCGTCGCGGCGTCCGTAGAGAATAGCCCCTCACGGAGTTGTCCGACCAATGGTTTGGCTAGCTGTTTCATGATTGGGCCGATGTAAGGGAGAGGGGATGCATAGATAATCCCGCTCAAAGGAGCAGGCGTGATGTGTTCCAAAACGTCCGCTGCAACTGCAGCTAGAGATCTCTCAGACCAATATTCCGATCGTTCAAAAGGTGCGATACATACCTCCAAGACTCCTGCGAATTCAGTGAATAAGCACTCGATCAGTCACCGACAACAGCTATAGGAGAAACCGATCACTTACCAACCGAAGAGATAGGGCTTGTTCAGATTGAAGGCCTTTATGACAGCCACGAAATCTTGGGCGTAGCGAATGGACTCGTGTGCCTCTGGTTGGAGTGGTTTTCCACTCCGCCCGTGACCGCGCAAGTCGTAGCGCACCTGAGCGGGGCTCAATACTTTGATGGACGCAGGATAAGTATAAATGACGTACAAGATAGGCATTGTCCAAGAGCGCGCGGTCCTGGAACAGCCCCTCAAAGACGATAGATGAAAGCGCGAGGCCATGAATAAAGACAATGGTGGGAAACGATGGGTTCCCAACCGCATCAGCATAAATCTCAGTTCCGTCGTCTGAGCGGACGAGCTTATGGGTGAGTCCTTGAATGGGCATTGTGCGAAATTGTTGAAACAGACAGTATCATTGGGGCATGGGGACAGAATGGGTTTATATCATGAAGATGGATCAGCGGCTGTGTGGTACTAGTACTAGTAGAACTTTATTCTTGCCCTCGACTGGCACACGTCATTCGGGTGAGCTCATCCCATCCATGAATGCGTGACCTATGATTCCGACAGGCATATTTTAGGACAGAATGACGAGTTATATGAATGAATGCAGCCCATCCTCGCAATCTGCTTGACCGTGACCAACCAGGTGCATGTATAGTTCCCAAGCTTCATAATCATGGAGTAACTTATCTCTAGGATCAATCCATTTTCTAACGTCTCTGATCGAAGTTATAATTACTGTGATACACCCAACTGGCGTAGCCTGAGAGCTGTGAGAAAGGTGATGATGCGATCGAACACACGCCGGTGTGGAAATCAGTTGACACACTGAATGGCCTATACTAAGTATATCTGCACAGGGTTCATACGGAGAGAACTTCGGAAGCCATTAAAGGGTAGAGAAGACGTACATGGGTATCTTGCGGTCCCCACCCTCCGTTTCCCGGAAATCACCATGTCATCCTCCAGTGGACCAACTACCCAACAAACAGAAGGTAGTGACCTTGAGATCCGTTTGGATGTCACTGACGTCAACGAATTTGTAGTTGTCAATCTGATCCTGCCCATCTTTGCGGCGGCGGTCACTTTGTTTCGCTTGTTCGAGCGAATGCGTCTACATCGTTTGTGGCTGGATGACGCGTGGGCGATGCTTGCCATGGTATTGAATACCATTTTTCTCGTGGCAGACTGGCTATACCTGCATAACTATGGTAATGCCATCGTCGTTTTACAGCCAGAAGAATGTCGCTGATTCTGTGGTACCGCTGTAGCTCAATACTCCCAAGCTACAAACGTGGTATTGTACTACATGTATGTGCATTCGACACAGCATATATGGTGTAACCTGTGGGGTACTTAGAAGTAGTCTGCAGGATCGCACAGTCTTTCTGTTCGATCATCTGGTACGACAATATCCTTGTTTTTCAACCATGCTTATCTTATAATGGTCTTAGGGCGTCCAGGATTTCCATCCTATTCACAGTCATGCGACTGACTAGCCCTGCTAGTGCGCTAAGAAAAACGTTAATGTTCGTTTTCGTCGCATTTTTGGTCACATGGATAATCCTCTTCTCGCAAAACCTTTGGACATGTGAAGCAGAGCCTGGCTGGAAAACGCAATCACGTCCTCAGTGTGATCTAGGTGTAGATGTTGCCATTGCACAAATCATCAGTAAGCCTGAAGGACGAAGTACAGATGACACGGACCATCTAACATGTTCCATCCAGCCGACGTGCTCGGGGACGCCATCTTGATAATAGTACCATTTCAACTGGTCCTTAGAGTAAGACTCAACCGGGCTCAAAAGATCCGAATTCTTTCAATCTTTTCGGCGTCTGCTATCACCACTATTGTCTGCGTCACTCACTCATACTATGTGCTTTCTAACGGTGGGCTGAGGGAAGCTATAGCTGCTTTGGTTGAGGTATGGTTCCAGCTTTGTTAGTCGTTTCGGAACAGCGCAGACTGGGGTCCTTTGTTCGCCAGACATCAATTGGCTTGATTGTGGCAAACCTCAGCGTAGTCGTCGCATTCTTGTTCCGGATCAGCACGGACGAAACCGCGACCTTTACGCAGAGGGAGCTCAAATCCATAGTCACATTCGGCTCGCAGCCAATTCGGATAAGGGGCCAAAGCGTTCCTCTTCAGCCAGCCACGGTTGTCGGCATCGAGACCACGACGGTAATACTGGACGACTTTGGCACGTATCCCCCGGATATTGGAAAAGATCATAGAGACAGCCGCGACGCGGAAGCTTTGGTCCAGATGCCTGTCAAACCAAGTCTCATATACGATCCTTGATGTCAATCTTATGTATGGCCAACGGTGTTACCTTTTTTTGTGTCGCCCCTCGGACATGGACGTTTTCAGTACTAGACTGACATATTATCCCTGCACGCGCTGTTAGTACATCCAAGCGTGTACAGTGTATACCAGATTCCCCGATCATGGACAGCTACTGGTGGTTTTGCCTTCAATTTGCGCTGGGAGATAGGTTGCAGATGGTGGGATTGTACGCTATGAATAGGTCGAAAAATGGGCTTCAGTGTTATCTTCATGGGCAATTCTAATGGTGTGCAGGAGAGTTTCAAGTTGGGATGTCGTTGGACGCGCTCTGTTATAGATCCAATCCCCGCTACCAGGAATAGATGGGCATTGGCGGTGCCTGCATCTTGCAGCCAGAACTGACTTCTCAAAGCGGAGCACGATACTGGGCAACAGTCACGAAGGGGGGGAGTGATGGGGCCATTGATGCCAAAGAGGAATTTCAACAGAGGATGAAAATATACCGTCCAAGATTTTTTAGAACGTCCATCGTCAGTCCCCGAACGACCCGGACCTCCTGCGACCAGAAGTGGTGTAACAACACGAGAACATCACCGCGCGAGCTGGGCACGCCCGGGTGGGACAGCAGAATCGAAGTGGGTCCGTCTTCAGACCTTTTTTTTCCTGAGTGAACAGCCGCACGAAATCCTCGGAGAAGTGGGAAAAGTACTAGAGAGATGAAGAAGCTAGTACTAAAGGAGATTTCCGGGAGCAGTGGCCGCCACCAACTTGTCGGGGTTCAAACGTTCCATCGGCTTTCCACAAGGCGGCCGTCTGTCCGCGCATTCACTGGTACGCCTAGAAAATCGCTTCTCTAGTCCGTCATTCAGCAGGCTGCTGTATTTTATCTCAGGCTCCAGTCGTATGTATAACTTCCGAAAATCAAATAAACGTGCAGTATCAATATGCCAGTACCCACATTTGACCGAACGCTAAGTTGGACATCGGATGGTCTTGAAACGTTTACTTCACACGATTTGGCAGAGCTTGGCGACCGAGGGATTGTTGAGTGATTTTTTTGCTTTCTGCACTGCTCCGCACCCGCACACACGGAGATTCTTGTACAAAAGGTTCATCCTCTTGTCCATGCGAATGCAGACTGCAAAGTGTTGAATTCAGTCAACGGGTTGGTGCGAGAACCCGTGCGGGGCAAAACAGTGTTTGCGAGCCTCGGTGCTCCCTACTTCAGAGTCTGTCGACCACCTGGTTCATAACCATGATGTAGTTCGAATGAAGCATGGCGATCATCTCGGCATCCGCAATAGGTAATTCAGTACTCAATTCCTTTACACTAGGGACTAGCTGCCCTCGAACTTGGGATCATGTTAATCCTACAAAGTCCGTGCAGCTGCCTGCCGGAGCGTGGTGACGTTCTGTCTACCATCATCATGGGTGCAGAGATATTTACAACTCATTGAAATAGATCGAAATTTGGCAACTTGTACATTGAACGCAGGTATTAGTAAAGACCCGGGATATTAAACATAACCAAGCTCTCGCTGGGATGACTTCAAGGACGCGAGAGACTGGGGAAACCTCGGTACTTTTCACTGTGTTACCAGGTATTATATATTACGGCTCACATTTTCGAATGACCAGCGATAGCAGCCAAATTCAATCAATCATAGTCTTTCCAATGAGAGGGCGAACATGACAGGAGCTGAAAGTATAAATACATTCAATGAACCTTCCGCTTGAAGCTGATATCTTTCCCCAATGATCTTACAGCCGTGTGATACACTACTCATCCTACCAGGCATCAGATCTACTTTCCTCCAACGAAAGAGACAATTTCTGCCACGACACGACTTTGATCCCCATGAAATACCGCATGCCCGGCATGTGGAATGACGACGACTTTCTTGTTCACGAAGATGCTGCCGACCTCATTCACAGTCACCTCGTTGTTGATTTGAGCGTCTTCGTCAGAGTAGAGAATGAGAAGCGGTAATCCAGCTTTTCCAGCTGCGAGTAGGGCAGCAGGATTTTGTGGTCTTGAGATCGCACGCTTTACACCCTCTGCGGTGATGTAAGCGCTAGAGCCGACCCATGAAGCAAAGATAGGATGGTCCACCGCGTCGGGATCCACAAACACAGAGCGGGCAAATTTGATTCTTGCGTCAAGAGCCGTCACAGCATCCGTGGAAAGTATTCTTTCGCTGAGCTCTCCAACCAACGGTTTAGCTAGTAGTTTCATGATGGGGCCGACATAAGGCAAGGGGGAAGCATAGATAATCCCGGTCAAAGGGGCAGGTGTGATGTGCTCCAAAACGTCAGCTGCGACTGTAGCTAGAGATCCCTCAGTCAGATACTCCGATTGTTATGACGTAACTACAATACATACCTCCAAGACTCCTGAATTCGATTAGACACAGGATCAGTCACCAACGGAAAGCACAGGTGTGACCGATTACTTGCCAGCCAAAGAGATAGGGCTTATTCAAATTGAAAGCCTTGACAACAGCTACGAAATCCTGGGCGTAGCGAATAGATTCGTGTGCTTCTGGTTCGAGTGGTTTTCCGCTCCGACCATGGCCGCGCAAGTCGTAGCGTACCTGAGGGAGGCTTAATACCTTGATCGAGGCAGGGTAAGTATAAATGACGTACAAGATAGGCATTGTCCAGGAGGGTGCGGTCCTGGAACAGCCCCTCAAAGACGATAGATGAAAGCGCGAGGCCGTGAATAAAGACAATACTTGGCAACAACGGGTTCCCAACCGCGTCGGCGTAAATCTCGGTTCCATCGTCTGAGCGGACGAGCTGATGGGTGAGTCCTTGGATGGGCATTGCGCGATGTTCAGATCAGTGCTAATATCAAAGGTGTATACGACGGCTTTATATCGTAAAATTCGATCAGTGGCTGTGTCTCGCAAGGCATCGAAATCGGGTGACGCGAACGTGATGATGTTATTTGGCTGACGCAGAATAAATAAATAAACATGATGAACTTAGACAGTTAGTAGCTAAGTTTTATCGTACAGGTATACGTAATCATTTCCCATTCGCACGGTACAAGTCCGTAACCTTAAATCTGAACCCTCCTCTTCTGGAGTCGGGGTCGACGTAC
This sequence comes from Hemileccinum impolitum, assembly GCA_003316335.1. Lineage (NCBI taxonomy): Eukaryota > Fungi > Basidiomycota > Agaricomycetes > Boletales > Boletaceae > Hemileccinum > Hemileccinum impolitum. The sequence goes on from QFEQ01000210.1 coordinate 79,959, forward strand.
GAAGCTCGTGTCGAGCGACCTATATTTGAACTTTCTTGGACTTGGTAGGTGACCTTCTCCCGAGTCCCGTGCTTCTCACCAGATATACAGTGATTGCCACCATTTATAGCTCAACCACCCAGCCTCCGATATCATACATGATCGCGAGAGACAGCAATGTGCATGCTCGAAATGCGCACAGCTCGAGAAGCGATGATATGATTGGACCGCCAGCGATACACCGGAAATGAGTTGATGAACCAAATTGGCTTTATCCAAGTACGTCCATGGAGAAGCGACTATTCTACAAAAAGCAAGACTCGTTGCTTATTTAAAACATCCACGGGACATACTGCGGAGATTGTGCCCTCTCCTCTCCACCGTTTCCCCTTCTCGACATGTCATCCTCCAGTGGACCAACAATTCAACACACCGAGGGTAGATATCTCGATCACTGTCTTGGATTTCACTGGGACTGACGAATCTAAAGTTATCAACGCGGTCCTGCCCATCATTGCGACCGTGATTACTTCGTTTCGTTTGTCCGAACGTATGCGCCAAGGTCGCCTTTGGCTAGACGATGCATGGGCGATATTTGCCATGATATTTAACATCGGTTTGATGACCGCAGACTGGTTGTATCTGCGTGACTATGGTAATCATCTCATCTATGATAGATCGGAACTTCGCTGATCCTGCAGCAGCCCAGTTTTCCGCAGCCACAAACGTGGCGTTGTATTACATGTGTGTTCCTCCGACAACAGTCGTTTATGGCGCAACTACTCAAGTAATTCGTAGGATCGCACAGTTTTTCTATGCAGCCGTCTGGTACGGTAATAGTCTTCCAATCATGCGCAATCTCAGACTGTCTGTAGGGCGTCAAGGATCTCCATTCTGTTCACGATCGTACGCATGACGGTCCCTGGTTCGCTGCGGAAAACACTACTGTTCGTTTTCGTGGCATTTCTGGTAATATGGATAATCCTTTTTGCGCAAGTCTTTTGGACATGTGAAACAGAACCTGGTTGGAAAACGCAACCACGTCCTCAGTGCGATCTAGGGAGAAACGTTGCCATCGCACAAATCATCAGTATGTGTGAAATCCGATAGGGATGAATTGCCTAATTTGTTTTATCCAGCCGATGTTCTGAGCGACACTGCCTTGATATTAGCGCCATCCCGACTGGTCTACAAAGTCAGACTGAGCCGAGCTCAAAAGATCCGAATTCTTTCTATCTTTTCCGCATCTGCTATCACCACCATTGTCAGCCTTGTTCATGCGTACTATGTACTTTCTGATGGTGAACTGAAGGAGGCTGTAGCAGCTCTATTTGAGGTATGATCGCAGTTTTGTCCATTCAAGTACTGTGTAGACTTGGTCCTTTGGTTTCCAGGCATCGGTGAGCTTGATTGTGGCAAACCTCAGTGTCGTCGTTGCGTTCTTCTTCCGCATTGGCTCTGAAGAAGCCGCGAGGTTTTCGCCAAAGGAACTCACTTCTATAATCACCTTTGGCTCACAGCCGGTTCGGAAAAGAGTGAAACACGATCCGCTTTTGACAACCACGATAACTGAGCCTGACACGGAGACTACTACGACTACGTCGATAAAACTGGATGATTTGGGCACGCGTCCCACAAAAGTTGGAGGAGAACTGACAGACGACAGTGACGCGGAGGCCTCCATCCCACGTACGATTATTATACCAGGTCTGTTACCCGATGTTTGACACGATGTCTTATGTTCCGTGTTCAAGGTATTCATCATATTTGTTTCTGCTTGGACAATGTTGGACTGAGATACCACACCGTTCAGCCCCAAAAAACTTCTAGCCATGCTGTCTGTGCAGTATATTGGCTATATTCTCAACGGCTTACATTGCACGCTGAGAGAGATACATTCGTGTATATTTGTGCGAGTGTTGTACAAGAGATTTGATTATGTTGCCGTTGTACGTGTTCTATTGTCCCAATGCATCCATTCTTCCAGTGCTACGATACATACCAGCAAAGTAGATTGGTACTCGTATCCCATAGCACCAGCGCCAACTTGAAGTCGCTCAGGCTCAGTACTCATAAGGAAACGGCTTGCTTCCACTGACGGTGACGTATCACCTGATTTCCGCACCGACGTGCGTTCAATGGCATCATCATCACCTTTCTCACAGCGCTCAGGCTGCGCCCTTTGCGCGCATCATGATAATTATAGCCCTAGTTGGTACGCGGAGACGGGTAGCATTTATGTAACTCACCATTCCACCCAAAGATACGCTTGAAATCACAGGTTGAATTAAGTGATATGTGCCGACGGGAGTGACTGATCGTACATAACCATCATCTGCCATCGGACAACGTCTTGTGACTCGCCAGCAGGACGTCCAGCCCTAGTCCCTAGTCCCGGATCCCGGGCTTTCAAAAACCCGACAGTACTCTGAACAATATCGCCATGAATTCTACCGAACCAGGTTGTGTTGGACTCTGAATGCGGCGCCGACAGCGTATGAGTCAGTAAACGACACACACGCTGTCCGCTACGCAGAAAAGCGCCCACATGGCCCAGGACACAACGTGAGCGAGAGTGGAATGACTAAACCTATTTGTTTCAACGTCAGTCAAAGAACTAGGAAGAGGAGCAACCAAAAGTAAGGTGAGAGTAGTAGGCGCAAAGAAGGTGGCTGGTGTGGCGTGACCGCTCCACCGGAAAAATAAAATATGCCCGGTTGAGTGGAGAGTCATCATGATCCATGGCCGTCGGACGTGACATGAGGTTGAGTCGGCGTGACGATCGTAAGACTACAGAAGGGTCATTCAGAAGGGGTCGGCACCGCAGATCCAGTGGGTATAAAATGAATGAGACGAGAGACAAAACCTGAATGTATTCAGTATGATCATACTCCCCAAGGGGTGCAACCCCGATATCTGATACCTGGTGAGTAAACTTTCTTTAACGAGGGGATGGGGATTATGATGGGAATGGAGCTTACATCGTCTGACCTACCTTTGGGCTGGATCACTTGATGAGATTGAATGCCTCTGACTTTGTGGAACGACCGAGATGAATCAGGGGTACTGACATCTACCACTACATCCTGACAGGTCGTGACTCATTTTACGAGGCACGAAATGTCTCGTCCTGTACAGTGTGGGCACGCAGAGGTTGAACGCTGAGTACTGAGTGCCGAGGATTTTGCACCTGCCAGTGTGGGATCGAGTTGTCATAACAGGTAAGTATTAGCTTCAGCTGGAATTTCTCTCTCATTAGATAAGAAAAATGGAATTGCGCCTCGGAGCGTTCTGACAGTATTCGCATGGCCTATTCGGTTCTCGTGCGGGCTGGCCTATTGTAGGGCTTGCAAGGAGATGAGATCATAATCCGAAGAGTAGCGCTACACGGGCGGTAGTCGGGCGCATTGGTAGAAGCTTACTATTAGAAGGTGAGCCATCATATTTTCCGTCGGCGCAATGTCTGTCGTCTGATATGTGGCCTATCGATGCCGTGCTGAATCTGTCTTGCCCCCTTCCCAATCGCCATCAACGCACGCGGCCCATGCGCAGACGCCCAGCCGGGGGACACGACGGGTAACGACAAATATCACCCTAACCCCACAGAGCCCTTCAACGATGCCACTGAGTGCGCTAGGGTGGTGAGAGAACGGATCGGATCGAGGCGGAGATGTCGAGTGTGCTGGAAGTGCCAGGGTCGAGACGGAGGTGACGGGCGAGAATGGCGAGAATACCCGTTGACCTACGGAGCCTACAGAGTTCCTAGACAGCGCAGAGGAAGGCGCACGTACAGGAAGCCAGCCACATGTCAAATCGACGGACTCAGCAAGGTTGTGACACACTATGATGTTATTCATGGATCTTTAGGTAATATATTTGATGGCACTAGAACGTTCGAACAGCGGGTGGGCGATGTAGGTGACGGTGAAACTTGGACGAGTTCCAATCTTGGAGGATCCAGAAAGTCCAATGGATAGAAAATGGGATGCTGGACCTGATCCAGATAGCAGGTCCTTTGACGGCCATATCGCTTCGAACATGGTTATGTGGTGAAGGAACGTAGAGAGCATGCAATGTGGTAGGCTAACGGACTCGAGGATGCACCGGCAATTCCGCCCAGCTGAGAATCTGGTACGACACAGGTGACTCGGAAATCTTGGGGTTAGTGCTGGCGAGAATCATACTGGGCGACATACGCGGGTAACGAGGGGGCCATCCATTCGCTGATAGCACAATGCCTCCGATTCAATGAGTTTTATTCCAGCAGATTCAGACGACCACAGTACACTTGGCTCGGTTACCACTGCACTTTGAACTAAATGGACAGGACCAGGATAGAGTCGGAGATGCCAGTGCCAGTGGACGCCATCGAGACTCGAGAGCCTTAAGCACTTGTTCATTTTCGGCCAAGAGTGTTTGACATCACCGCACATAATGCATGAATGTCCTCAGTGAGATACTTGATAATGCGATGTTTGGAAAAAGTAACTTGCATTTAGACAAAGACCAACAGAAACTGTTGCTGCGGAACTTCGTGAGAACAAGTCATCTGGTGAGGCCAACTCGTCTGAGCATAGTCGCTCAGTTGGCCACTACTAGTAGAAAAAAACGGACTCCCCCATGACAAAGTTCTCAGACATACTCACACTCATGACAATGTGCTGCCGTTTCAGCACTTGCGGGAACCGACAAACAAGACCAGATTCGGTCACACCTGATACCCCAACTGTGAGCTTCCACAGCTTGCTTCTGGTTTTTATCAACCAACGCACACTACAGCACAGTGTTTCTGATCCTAATCCTGACTATGCAGAACAAGAGCGAGGAAACGAGGAAACACTACGATCCGAGGACAATCCTAAGGGGGTGCACTCCTCCCCAGGTCCTGCAACGCATGCTGACGAGAATGGAGGAACGGTTATCACAAGTGAGAAATTTATTCTTCTGCACAATGTGAAAACCCCAGTTAAAGCTAGTGGTGAATCTTCCATAGCTCAGGGTTTCGCTTCAGGGACGACAGACGTAGATACATGGAATCTAAGTCTCCGGTTGTTGGGCCGCTTTGAGCAGTTCGGTGATTTAGCTGACCTTCAACAAGCAATCTCACATATGGAAGCATTTATCAAGTTTAAATCAATTTCGGATAAACGCTACCTTGCGGGGCTGGCAAATCTTGGCACTGCACTATGGCGTCGATTCGGTCACCTTGGGGAACTGAGAGACCTGGAAGAGGCGATTCGGAGGCAAACAGAGGCTGTTGGTCTTATCCCCGACGATCACCCTGACCGACCCGGGCATCTCAGCAACCTCGGCAACTTCTTGTTTAGCCGTTTCGTACACCTTGGAGAACTCGGTGACCTAGAGGCAGCAATTTTGAGGCAACGGAACGCAGTTGACCTAGCCCCCGATGGTCACGTTCGCAGGCCCAGTTGTCTAACCAACCTTGGAAACTCCCTTAAAACTCGTTTCGAGCGCCTGGGTCAGATCAACGATCTAGAGGAAGCAATTTTGAGGCTGCAGGACGCTGTCGACCTCATCTCTGATGACCACCCTGACAAACTCAGGTGTCTCAGCTGTCTTAGCGACTCCTTCAGAATCCGTTTCGGGCGCCTCGGAGAGCTGAGTGATTTGGAGGAAGCAATTTCAAGGGAACAAGACGCTCTCTACCTTACCCCCTCTGGCCACCCTCACAAGCTCGTTTGTCTGACAGGCCTTGGCAACTCCTTCCTCGCTCGTTTTGAACGCCTCGGAGAGATCACTGACCTGGAGGAAGCAATTTCAATGTGCCGTGATGCTGTTGGCCTCATCCCCGACGGTCACCTTTCCAAGCCTGGCCTCCTGAACAATCTCGGTATTTCGTTGAGAACTCGTTTCACGCACTTCGGAGATATAAGTGACCTTGGGGAAGCAATTTCAAGGCAATGCAATGCTATTAACCTCATCCCTGATGGTCACCCTGACAATCCTGGGTTTCAATGCAACCTTAGTAACTCCTTTCTGAAACGTTTCCATTACCTCGGGGAGCTAAGTGACCTGGATGAAGCAATTTGGAGGCTACAGGACGCTGTTAGACTTACCCCGGAGGGACACTCTGACAGGTCCCGATATCTGAACAGTCTCGCTGTCTGCTTTCTCGCACGCTTCGATCGCCTTGGAGAGCTGAGTGACGTTGAAGATGCGATTCTGAGGCAACAGCAGGCTCTCGACCTCATTGCCGATGGTCACCCTCACAAGCCTGGTCTTCTGAACAACCTTGGAATTTCTTTCTTTGCTCGTTTCCAGCGCATTGGGGAGATCAATGACCTGGAGGATGCACTTCTGAAGCAACAGGACGCTGTCGGCCTTATCCCGGATGGTCACCCCGACAGGCCTGGGAAACTCGCCAACCTTGGTAACTTCTTGCTCATTCGTTTTCGGCGCCTTGGAGAGATCGGTGACCTGGAGGATGCGATCTTGAAGCAGCGGGAAGCTGTTGACCTTGTCCATGATGGTCATCCTGACAAGCCCAGGTTCTTGAACGGTCTCGGCAACTCCTATAGAATTCGTTTTGAGTGCTTTGGAGAGGTCAGTGACCTAGAGGAAGCGATTTTGAAGCAACAGAATGCTGTTGACCTTTCCCAAGATGGTCACTCTGAGAAGCCCATCTTCCTGAACAGTCTTGGCAGATCCTTTGGATCTCGTTTCGAGCACCTCGGAAAGCTGAGTGACCTAGATGATGCAATTTCGAGGCAACAGGATGCACTCGACCTGATCCCTGATGGTCATCCTCGGAAGCCTAGCTTTCTGGGCAACCTCGGCATGTCTTTTCTCTCCCGTTTCAACCACCTTGGAGAGCCTAGCGACCTTGAGCAAGCAGTTTCACTATACTCCCATGCTGCTTGTTCTTCTGCGGGTCCAATTGTGGCTCGGTTTCGTGTGTCACGGCAATGGATCCTCTCTGCTCGCCTTCTACGCCATCAATCTCTCCTTCGTGCGTATTCTGTTGCAATTGGTCTCCTTCCCCAACTTGCATGGGCTGGCCTCTCACTTGCCCAACGTTACCGCGAGCTCATCCAGGCTGTTGATGTGGTCCGCAAAGCCGCGGCCGCAGCTTTGGATCTGGGACACCCTGAAACAGCTGTCGAGTGGCTCGAGCAAGGGCGCTCAATTGTTTGGGGGGAGCTGTTTCAGCTTCGCAGCTCCTACGATGAGTTATCGTCCGCCCATCCGGATCATGCCCGTCGACTTCGCGAACTGTCTACCGCCTTGGAGCATGCTAGCACTATGCGCGAACAATCCCTGTCGTTATTATCCGTGCAGACTCACGATGCACAGCACCCCCCAACAGAGTCTCTTCATCAAGAGGCCGACAGACACCGTAAGCTTGCAATTGAACGAGATAAACTGCTGCAGGATATCCGGAAATTACCTAGTTTCGAGCGATTCCTCCTTCACAAGGAGTTCTCTCGGCTCCGTGTTGCGTCACGCTTTGGACCGGTGGTCATCCTCAATGCTGCAGAAACCCGCTGCGATGCGTTGATTGTTCTCGCAGAGGTCGATCATGTCATTCACGTGCCCCTTCCCAATTTCACACTCCAGAGATCCAAGGGCTTTCAGACTTCCTTGAAGACTTTAGTTCGTGACGCCCGTGATGACAGGTATGGGCAACCTATACCGCAGGAGGATGACAGCCAATCACGTTGGAAGTCCATATTGTCTCCTCTGTGGAAATGCGTTGCCAAACCGGTCCTAGATGCCCTCGAACTCTCAGTATGTCACGGTTCCACTTCACCTCACGGCCCATTCGTTCATGCGTGTCTCCAAACAGATCCCTGGCGTCCTATCACGCATATTTTGGTGTCCAACTGGACCGTTCACGTTCCTTCCTATCCACGCAGCCGGGTTCTATGACAGCCAGCATTCACAACCTGGTCACAAAGTATCTGATTTCGTCGTTTCGTCATACATCCCCACTCTCAGCATGCTTGCATCCTTCCCTAAACACGACGCTGCATCTAAGAGTGATCTCCGCCTTCTTACTGTCCGTCAGCCACCCTCAGACGGCCAATACCAACTTCCAGGTGTAATCAGGGAGTTGGAACACATCAAGACGATAGTCGGGAATTGCCAATCAGCACGAATCACCCTGACGGAGTCTTCTGTTGGGACAATCGAGGAAGTTCTTTCCCTGATGAAGGAGGCGGACTGGGTCCACTTTGCCTGCCACGGTGTCCAAGATGCTGCGAGCCCTACAGACAGCGGACTGTGCCTCGCTGATAAACGCCGTTTGAGAGTATCCGACATCACGACGTTATCTCGACCCCGCGGTGGACTTGCCTTTCTCTCTGCATGCCAGACAGCAAAGGGTGATGAGGACCTCTCCGATGAGGCGATCCATATTGCAGCAGGAATGTTATTTGCGGGGTATGGTGGGGTGATTAGTTCGATGTGGTCGATTAGCGACAAGCTTGCGCCTGATGTGGCCAAGGACGTTTACGAGCAACTCTTTCAGAAAGGCACAACACCGGATTATCGGGAGGCTGCGCGGGCGTTGCAGAATGGTGTTGAGCGACTTCGGGACAAGAATGTTTCATTTGAAGACTGGCTTCCCTTCATCCATGTTGGTCTCTGAGTGCTTTCGCAGTCTATGTGATTTGCATCTTTTACTGTATTGCATTTACATGCTCGATCCCGACACTGTCAAAATGTGGACATTCGTCATTCCTTCGAGGTCTCACATTCCCCACACACTATTACAAGAGAATCAGTTGTTGTATCATTAGCAGGCGGCCGCAGACTTCTCCATGTGTCGCTCCGCAGTGCCAGTGTCCGAGTCGGATAATATGTAACGCGGCATTCCGCAGCTGCAGCTCCATCGAGTTCGAGGTGTTTTCTACGTGGATGTAATTCATTGGGACGGCCATCGGGCTTCCCTCCATTTGGTAACGCACAAGTTTTGACGTGGAATACCGGTCCACAGAGCGCGACCAAAAGGGAATCTCGAGAAACCGCATCTGAAATAGATATTATTGACGGTATCAGCTTGAACATTTAGAAGATCACGAGAAATCAAGGTAACGAAAAGGAGGACATACCCGAGAGCCACGGTTACCACTTGGGTCAAAATGATAACGAAGGGATAGGGATGTTCTTCAAGATTCATCGGATTATTGACTAGATCTCTGAGCGGTGAAAGGAGGTGTGAAAGGCGTGAAGATGTGAAACCATCAAAGCACATCCAGCATCCGAACTGAGTTCATTAACTTGTCCAATATTGTCGGCGTGATATCCTCCACTTGGACAGTAATGAGACTGTCCGCCGCGATCCTCCTATGATCTCCCGCGTGCTGGCGAGTTGGCATAAGCAAGAGCGTGCCAAAAGGTCTCTCTAATCGCACGACTCGTATTTCCGTTCGTGATCGCGGGATTGTGGGTGTGATATCAGAAAGATCAAGGAGCGTCACCGATTCGCCTATCGAGGAAGGCTCGTCATTCAGGTTCTCCTCAGGTCTCTGTTGTGCTCTTGATAATTACCCTTGCCAACAAGGGCCGCACACTTCGCATGTAGATGACCGAGCTTTGATGGGCTTGGTGTGAATCAGCATTGGGTCTACGTACATGAGAGTATAGCAGGAAACACCTCCACATTGATGATCGTTGCATCCCATTGTCGTGAGCGTGTTCGGACGAGAGCTCAACTAGCAAGTACATGATAAACTGTATTCCGTGGCTGGGAGACGGCTGCGATCCGTTTTCGTTCTGCAATCGCGAGTTGATCATGCTTTCACGAATCAAGCGCAGCGTCGGGGATACGAATTTCGTGATCCTAAAGTGTTGAGAGTGAACAAGACGAAGGTAAAGTTGGGTCCTGTGGAATATCACCGAAGGATGGGACATTCGAGTTTCGGTATAATTGAAACCATGCCTTCAGGATGTCGGACGAGGAAGTTGAGCTGGGAGCATGTCGACGTGTCGCAAAACGTAGCGACACAGCCTGAGAAGGTATGTTGTATCATGGGATCACTTTCACTGGGATGTCACCAACCAGCAAGCGACCCTGTGAGACTTGTCCCGGGGTTTCCGAGTTACCGACGTCCTTCGATTCACCTTGCAACGAGTATTTTGCCAAACCTTTGTCGTAGAATGTCTGCAGACGAGTTCCGAGTATGCTCTAGAGTCCAGACGCTGGCCGCACATAGTTCCTTGAACGACAAATTGGCAGGTTGAGCCGGGAGAGAAATCGACATTGTTGCAGTTTGCCAGCCGGGGCACTGCTAGACTTCTGGAAGACTGGAACGCGACTTCAATGAACTTGGTTCGCGCCACACATCTCGTTCTTCATTGTTTTCTGGTCATACTCAGTATCTAGACTAGGTGGAGGGCAGTTTGGACGCGGTCTTGAAGCTATGACTGCCATCGAAGCTACAATCTTTTAACAGAGGAGTTAAATCGAATGAACCAGAGAATTGACCACATCCTTCGATATGAAAACGGTCCCCAAGGTGGAAGCGGGGTCTAGGGAGCTTGCCTGTCATGTGTATCAGGTTCGTCTGCAGCCATGTATGGGCCACTAAGTATGCATGAACAACGATATAGTCGCCTGTGTCTTTTGCTCTGCCGTTATGTTGCTAACATTCACATACCTGCAGCGCTTTCGCCCATTGCTTACCACGGATGGTATTCGAAATTTGAATGCTTGACACACAAGGACATATCACAGAGAATATGGGCTGGAGGGACAGGTTGACAGTCATGCCTAAGGGACCTGCCGTGGAGGCGATCCTCAAGACATACGACAGAAGAAAGGCAAGCTACATCCGATGCAATCACCCATTTAGAATGCTTGTCCAAGCTTTTTTTTGTACCTTTTCAATGCATGTAACAACCCTCTCAGGCTGCCATCTTCGAAACGAGACAGCAACACAGTTGGTTTCTAGGAGAATCAACGTCGACTATTGTGACTAATATTTCAGTATCTCGGACTCTATGATATCAACGGCACGTCGTACCACCTCTTCTTCATGGCTGGACATATTCCCGAGGACGCAAGGCAGTAACTGCTATAGATCCCAGTGTTAAATCTCGATCCCTCGGGTCAACCACGCCGCGCACATACATGGAACCATGCAATACGATTAACACCTCTTGGTACGGAATTGACTTCTCTCTCTGCCGTCACTTCTCTACTTGTGGTGAGAAGCATTATCAGTGAAACGCCAGGACGCAACTGACTGTTACTGACACCGTAGTTGTGGGGTCTTCCAATTCGGTTCCGCTCCCCGACCCCCACACCGCTCTTTCGCCGCGCTGTCTCCGAACCACCCCCAGCCCCCATGCCACACCGTGTCAACCTGCATCGAGGTGCCTCGTTTTGCCTTGACACGTTTGCCACATCCACCTTTTGCTCGTTCATGTGACGTTCGCGTTCCACCTGGCAAGCACACCTCGGGCCGCTCTCGCAGCCCACTTTTTTCCGTACGTAGAGGGCTCGCCACGTATGCACTGCTGTATGTTGTCGGACATCGCCGTAACTATATCCCCTGACAGTATGTCTCTCATTCTCTCTCCATTTGGCGTTATCGCGATATCGATAACAGGAGTGATCCACTGCACGAAATCGAAACTGAACCCAAAATCAGATCAGATGGAGTCAAAATCGGATCAATACATGACCTGGGCTGGGGTCCTTCAGCCTTTATCAACGTCCAATCCAACACAAAAATATTTTTAAAAAAGGTGGTGACAGAAACCACGGTCAGGTGGGCGCTGACAACTAGCCGGAAACAGATCTCGAGATAACTCGGGTCGGACCGACTAGGATCAGGGTGTGGGAATGGAAGGCTAGGCAGGCAGCACGACGCACGGCGGCTGCGTTGGCGCACCTCCCCCGCCTAATGGTCGTCTCGTGCTTCCAGAAGCGGGTCATTCCGGTCTCGGGTATGAAAAGAAGTCATGAACTTATGGACGACTGCGTTGCAAAGGTAAAACAGGGGCAACACAATCATCGCGATAGGATTCAGAATGCGATAAACGCAGTGTAGATAGTACATACTGGGCTAGCGCGATATATGAATGTACATGAAACCACAACTATTGTTGGATTGTCTGAATGATTAGATAAGTATTCCACAAACGGATGATAATGGGTAGAGGAGGTTTTAGAGTACTTGGCACGATGTTCTTTTCACCATCGCCGCGAATTAACGGAACCAACTCGCTTCGCTTCCCGTCTTCTGGTTGGTTACAGTACAGAGCGCCCTTTTGGAGGAAAAGTGGAACATGGGCTTTTTCGAAAGGGGAAACATGTGCGCGTCTGATTCTGACACTCCCGAGGGTGTCAGTATAACGCTTGTTCAGAGCGCATTCTCAGCAATGTGACGCATGATCATCAACGAAGCAAATATGTCTGTGCGCCCAATGGTCTCAGCTACACACGTGACGCATTAGACGAAGAAATGCTCACCCATGTACAAATGCGAATACGCTTCGTAAATCGTCAAGGTATTGCCCGAGACGCTGTATGCGGGAACGTTGCGCGGTCGGAGATCGTAGTGCGCGATGATATAGTTCTCTTCCGAGAGACACTGGTGGGTGGAGAGTGGAACAGTTACCATCACTCGTTGTGGCTAAGAAACGTATGGACGTACCGACCACTCGTGGTCATCGATCGTTTTGTGGTGCCATTTGTACTCCCGTCCGTCGGACCCTTTGAATTTCCTGGAGAGCGAGCTGCACACAACAAGAAAGTCATGCGTGAGCCGGGTGGACACGTAAGCGAGGAAACAAGAAACACTCACCCGCCAAAGAGGGCGGTTTTACGGACATAGTTGTTCATGGGAATAGACACGTTGGCGGCGGGCGGCTTGAGAAAGTGGATGGTGCCGAGCCCGAAGGAGGGGCCGCCGAATTCGAGGACAACGGACGGCTGTCGTTCGAGATGCCGCATGTCACCGTGACGTGTCGACCGACGACCCATGACATAGATCGCTACCGTCGAGTTACTGCCAGCTGGTGGGTAGGGCGTAACGCGAATAAACATGCGGTCGTAGATGTCGTCATAGTCGGAGCTCGTCAGCTGGCCGGTACGGTCCTCAAACGTAAAGGGTAATTGCTTCTGCCTCATCATGATGAAGGGAGGAAGGAAACGGGAGAGTGGGGGAGGACGAAGGGGGACGGGAACACGTTGGCACTGTGGTGGTGCCGCCTCTTTATATGCTGTGCCCGCAGGACTGATCGTGTAGGGACCATAAAGGTCCCCTCCACATCCGGTCGGCAGGGCGCAAGGTGACTGTCTGTTTGCACCATTGTGAAAAGAAGCAGACAAGCATGACGAGCTCACCATATCTGGGTCGCGGAGTTGTAAAAGTTCCACATAAGATCGGATACAAATGAAATAGGGAGGGCACGGGGTAGGGATGAGTGGAAGGGAAGGTCCACAGCAAATCTGTGCACTGCTATTGTGCAGGGATCTGATGCACAAGGTACCAAGCCGGGCTATTCGGCCAGGTGGAACGCCGCATAGGAACAGAACTATAAGTTGGTCGGGTTGGAGGTTACGCGACATTGAGGTCAAAGTTGGTAATGCCACAGTCGATACTTACGTGAGTGTAGACAAACTGGGGACCCGCACGATAATGGCGAAATGGAGTTAAGTGATGGATTGGGCAGGTGGTCATCGCAGACCTTCCAATCTACCCATTCAGGCGAACCCGGCGAGGAAGGCCGCCCGTCGGATGACACGCCACTGGCACTGTGAACGTGCGTTGGACAACAAGCTGTTAGCGCCGTCTTCTCAGCACAACTGACACAGGATGACCGACTTCACGCACCCTTCCGCAGTAGCATGGAAATAGAGCGTGGGGGCTTCTCCTTCCCAGTTCCCAGGCAAATGACTCGGAGTCGGGGCGCATCGGCCCATCCACAATGGACATATGGAACCATGGTCCGGACGCCACACTTCGTCTAACCGGGTGACAATAAAACGTGCCAATACTTAATACCTGCGTATGATGGTGTGCTCGAGAATCGCTGAGTTGCTCGGAAGTGGGGTAGTGACATTCTTGACACAGGCCCTCGAAGGCCCTATTTCCCATGTCATACCCTCGTCCACTCCGAGAGTCGGGTCTGTGGAACAAGCTTTTATTTTACTCTTGTCGGACCTCGAGTCAGGCTCGAAAGTGTGTATGCCAGTGGTACGACCACTGGCAGCACATCGCGCTCCAAGACGAACGTTCGCGATGGCATCCTTCCTCACGTCACAGTCCGCTGGCACGAGTTCGGTACTGCAGGGTGTGTGCGAAAAGCCGTCCACTCGAGGTTAGGGTGTGCCACCAGTTCAGTTCTTGTCTCCAAGTCACTGGGCGGCGTCCACGAGGTCGGCTGGAATGCAAACGGATCTAAGACATACGAGTCAATCTTCAGCGCCCAGCTCCAACAAGGTATGTATTGCCACTGGGGCGGCGGCATCCACCCGGATGGTGTACAACAGACGCATCAAAGATGTTATCGATACATCATGCACGTGGTGGTCGACGGCGCGACGTCGAAGCTAGTTACAAGCAATCACGTACCCAACGAGCACTACGACATCCGGCCACCATCAAATCCGCCATCTTCGCTGATATGACTTGCAGAAGTTTTTGCGTCCAAGAAGAGCTCATTCATCTCCCCGATATCCTCGACCACTATCTCACTTCGGCCGGCCAAGCCAGCGAGAATGGAAGCCGGTGCCAATAACTGAAGGGCGTAACTAAAATCCATCAGGATCACAAATCCATGACGTTATGAAAGATAACACACCGCATCGATCCGCGTTCCCCTTCTTCTGCTAACCGCTCCAAGACGCCTGGTCCGAGTTTCAGCCCCTCCACGTTCGCGCGAAGTTGGACCACTTTGGCGATCTGCCCGCGGTTGTACCCGTCTGTCTTCACGATAAGGCACCTATAAGGGAGTTAAGAGGCGTTTTCACCTCAGAAGAAATCCTACCGATCGAGCAAATCAACTGGTACTCCATGTGGGGAGACCACGTCCGTTGTTCCACGCACGAGTGCATTGCCACGGTTGGTTGCAAGGATGACAGTTGGTGCCATCGGGGATTCGAGCAGAGAGTTTAGATACGTGAAACATTCGACATCGAGCATATGAACCTGCATGACCCCACATGAGCCCCCAACATGATGGTGCGATCCATCCGGCCGTACCTCGTCAATGAACACTACACCGGGAATGACTTCTGCGACACCTTGATCTACGTATCCCTTGACAACCTTGTTCACCTCTCTGCGAAGCTTGTCGGTTACTTCTGTTCGACCACTTTTCATAAGGCTTCCCATCACACTCATGATATCTTGGCCTCCCTGAGGTCGGGCATTCGCGGCATCGAGATCACCAAGAGTGACATCTTGCACAAGTTCTTTCCGCTTGTGCACATCCCCTTTTGGTAAAGGGACATAAGTCTCGGATTCGAGATCGTAAGATGATGCATACGCGTCTGACCGGCCAACACGCTACGTGTAGTCAGCGACGAGGAACCTCGCGCATCACGAGTACGCAAAAAGACCTCACCTTGACGGCGCCCGTGTTCGCTTCGACATAAATTACATCACCGACCACAATTTTTTCCTTCAGAATGGCTTCGTATATAGTCGGATCCAACCGAAGCTGCTTCGTTCCTTTGACAGTTTTAAGGCCGACGATGACGTGCGAGACCGTCTTGCCGTAGCCACTGAGCGGATTTTCGGATTCAGTTGGCGTCAACTCGGTGACTTCGCCTTCATACACCTCTTTGGTTTCTTTTATCCGGAGACCTAGAGAATAGGGATGAGTGATATGGCACAAGGCGGTCCATGACAAAGACACGAAACGCACCAATGGCTCTCCGGAATGCTTCTGCAAGGACTTCTGTCTTCTTCACTTCTGTGCTATACACCTCCGATCCCACCATCGGACAAAATGGTACTTTGACCCCAAGCTCATGCGACACCGCGAGTGCAAGCGCTGTTTTACCCGTCCCTGGCGCACCAACGAGTAAGAGTGCGCGTCCGGAGAACTTGCGCGATTTGATCAGATCAACGACAACACCACATGCCTAGAGACAAACACCAAGGCACGCGCGTCAGCGTCAAAGTCGGAAACCAAAGGGATGGGACAAGGAAATATGAATGCGCATGCGCTGATGGGGCATACCTCGCGCGCGTTGGTTTGACCGACGAATCCAGCGCTTTCAGACGTGGCGATACCTTCTGCGTTGAGACCGAGACCTTTGATATGCGAATGGGGTGCGATGCGGGATGAACGCGTGGAGGATGCAGCTGGTGGAGGCGGAAGGGCATTGTGTGCGACGGGCGTCGACGTGGACGGGGTCGTCGTCGCTTTCATTTTTGACGCGTTCTCTTCAAAACGCTTGGATTATGTCAGCATCCCCTCACTACTAACTTGTATCAAAAGTCACACTTGCATTGTACTAGTAACTACATCAATGCTGCTTCCAGGTCGACACTAACTCACCACAGAGCCATATGACCATCAGGGAAGGGGCATCACTGATCCCGGGATGCCCTCTTCCGATAGACCTTCCTTTCAGGTTTGTATTCGCTGAATTTCAGTGAGAATAACCCCAAATAGTAGGTCCCACAGGAGACTACGGTTTGCGAGTGTCCCGGCCCGTCCAGGGATAGCTGGACATTTCCTATTCACCGCTGATACCATGATCGGAAAGCTGCGGCCGGTTCGGTAGTCTCTCCGAACCAAACCTTTAAGGTCACAAGACAGGGAAGAGGCTGGGCAAGGATAGCCTCCGGGTGGCATTGTCCGTGGTCGTGAATGCCAAGCTTTCAAGACAAGAGGAGCCCACCACTATGTTGCTGCTGCCTACTGGTACCGGCTCCGTACTTCACCGAAGCTACGCATATTCTACAATGCCGGGAACGACGCCCCATCACGCCTTCCCCATTGAAATATTTTAAGTTTCAGGTCCATCCTAACGCAGAGGTACATCATATGGCCTTTTGGGAGGTGTATTGCTGACTGGAATCCTCGTCGATATGATCTCGGCGATCCCCCTTCCGATCCTACAACATACTGGGCACGCGATTGACCATTGCATTTCAGTGGGAATGGCTTACGGGACACTTTCGTAGGGTCCAAGGGACAAGCTGGACATCGCCTCACACCGCTGATAAGCATCAGTAGTGCCTGTGGAGGGATAGTCTACGGACCCAGCCGGGTCGTGGGTAGCGGCGTTAAGCTTCGAGTGTTCAAGACCTGGAAGCGAGGCAAACAGTATCACAATGTTCCCACTCCACTACCTGTTCGATACTTCGCCCCAATCAATAAAGCTTCATTCATCAATGCCATCCAAGGTATAGCATTTCCGACCCGCAGTCGCGCGGAATCTCGGTCGCGCGGATGCAATGTGTGGCGCTGGCGACTTCCTACTTACAGTATCATTGTCATCTTCCAGTGCCTTCTTCTGGGGAGATAGATCACGAGCTACTGGCAAAATCTAAACCAGCATCGTCATACGCATAGACCAAGTAAACATATTCACAAGGATGAGACGGAAGGGCGCATGAAATTGATGACCTACCTGGACAAACGAAAGTCCTTCAATAAACGATGCGTTGCTTTCACGACTTTGACAGCATCATGTAGCGCGTGCGCCGCCTCCTGATCCTCTGGCATGGCGTCGGCCCAAAAAAGTTGCCCGTACACCTCCCTGCCCACACATGGCCCGGACGCAACACAACCCGCAGAAATGTGGATTGCCTCGTCAGAAAGATCCCTGTGAGCCATCGCCACATCAAGAAAGGGAAGCAATCACAGCGGGGTTCATGTCTGACAGTTTTAGACAGCGTCTATCAGTGAGAGAGGGTCCACTGTACTAGTGTGTGCCTGGTATGTTGGACTCTCTGATGAGCGAAATGGACTCAGCCAGACTTGCGTCCCTCAGCAGGGTGAATTTGCTACGGTTCCTGGTAAGCGACTGCAGCAGAACATGTGGACCACCATTAGTCCCAACTGGTTAACACAATAAGAATGCTAAGAGCACTAGGGACATGTACAATGAAATTGGATCCTGTGTGTGCCGGATCAGGGTGTTCCTCTATCACAGTGTTCAATATTTTAGTTAATGGAAACTGAGTCTGAAGCAGGCAGAAATGCAGCTCAGATGGCCTGGCTTGTAAGGATGACAGTTGGGAGTAAGCTGAGCATTTGCTTAGTCTGAACAATGTACAAGCCATATACAATCCTAGGCTCCTAGCTGTGGGATTGTACGGGATTATAAATGTTTTATATAGGAGTGAAAGTAGAGGGGAAATTTTATCCCCCATCTTTGCTTGACTGCACTACATATACAACACCAAGATATTGATCATGTTGACGATCATCTTACCATGGTCTTCCCCACGGCGATTCTCCCGCCCCCACATGTTGCACCGCTAATGCCTCAAACTCTCTATCGGGCGCATTCGATGCATGCAAGTGGTGACCAGACCCTCCAATTGGCGCATTACACTCGGGGCATGTCGAAACTTGCATTGCCCCTCCACACTGTATCCCGGATCAGCGTACCTCATTCCCCTGAAAAAAAAAAAACACCTGCGGAAAGGCTCATTCACGCACCTCGGTGATCACAAACGTGTGACCATTTGGACAGTTATAGTAATGACCCGCGTGGGCTAGTGAAATATGAAACGTCTTTATCGGTCTTCACTTCCAGGACATCCGTCTTGCTCACCGAAATTCAACGCCCTGACGATCGCGATGCGTTCTTCAAGCGAGACAGGCTCATAAAACGTGTCCATCCGGATCGAACGTTCAATCTTGACCCACTCGTCCATAATGTCGCGTGCAACATTTGAGAAATTGTCCTCCAACCATTCCATCTCTTCAGCGCACGGCTTCTTCTTGCGATGCTCTTGAATCGTAGTTTGCATCAGTGTCTCTGCCTCCTGGAGAAGCGTCGAAACGCGCTCTGCAAGCGTGTCCCTATGAACCTTTTCTTTAAATTGACCTGTCATCTTGCACATCATCATATCAAATCGGAATTCCTCCAAGAAAATCCGCATTTGATACAGAGCTGTTTTCGACACCTGACGATGAGATTCGGTGTCTTTTGCGACGACGAAGGCAACGTCAGCATCTCGTGAACAGCTCTTGAACAGATATCCGACGTAGGTGGCCCAGATTAACTGTTGGCTATTCGCAATGCCACCGCCGGTGCGTTCGCCGATAGCATCAATCCATGCTGTCGTTAGGTTGGTCAACACAAGTCGGATATGGATGGTCAACCATATCGATTCTACCAGGAACCTCCGGTCTGCGAGAGGACGCGGTTGTCCAACCTTGATCTTGGCGACACGCATCGCGTAGGTCATGGGTTCTCTAGGCGAAGTACCAAGATCACCCAAAGCCGCGTTGACCTCGCTCTCGTGCAAACACGATACCGCAGCTTCCCACGCTTCCGTGTGAGCAGAACGCATCTCGGCGACTCGTACGGCTTGCTTGTATGCAGCGAGGTATTCGTGCATCGCTTTGCGCCAGGCATCCAGCACGGACACATCGATGGAAAACAGCGCTTCATTTGCAGGCGAGATATCCCGTTCCGAAACGGGCACGGGCACCTCCTTTGTGTTTAGTATCTTGTTTCGAGCCTTGGCCTGAGTCGTTCGCTTCTTCTCGTCTGCCATGTCCTTAAAGTCGAGCTTGATGCTCCCTGCGACGTCCACCAAGCTAGCCTTCTTTGAGCTGGTGGACACAGATTCCAGAGATGTCTGCGCATTTGCAAGAGACGAGGACATTTGAGCGGCGACGTTACGCTCCAAGATGTCCAGGTTCGCTCGCTTGAAGACACGACCGTAACGAAGTGCAGTGATTTCTGATCGGCACGTGGGGCAGGTCGGTGGTCGTCTGAATCCAGTTGGGGACGACAGACCCAGCCATGTCCCATCCTCTCGACAGCTATAGAACTCCGACATGCCACAATGTCCGTCAAGCGTTTCGACAGTAAACGTGTGACGACAGGACGGAATCGTGATTAGCAGCCCATCCAAGCACTCCAGGTTGGGGTCAATTTCCGCCAAAGTGCGTTGCATGACAAGGTCTGCCATTTGAGTCTTTTGGTCTTCGGAAGCACACTGAGGACAGACTTGGATGGCGCAATCCTCCCCGCACACTTTTGAGACTGAGTTTTGGGATTCAAATATGAGGCTAGGAAACTTACCCGAGGGACATCTATGGCCACACTGAAGATCTTTTTCACAACGTCTATCACACGGCAGTCGGGCACAAACCTGCCAATCGTCATGTTAGTATGTCTTGAGGATACCTCGCAGTCAGTCACTCACGGAGCCACAAGGAACAGGACAAGCATAGTGAGGACATGACCTACGACGATTCATCAGGAAACAGCACCAACGACGAGCAGAAACAGAATGCTCACCACGTACACGGCTGCTTGCACGGCGCGCACGGAACGAAACACCGTTGTTTGCACCGCGCATGAGGACATGTCTGCCTGCAATCCAGATTACAACGTGTCGTGTGCTCGTGCCCCTCGGAGCACGGCTCTTGGCAAATATGTTCACAATAAAGACGCTTTTGGCACGGATGAGCAACGTGGTTGGCTCTCCGGGCACCAGCATTGAGGTCTTGACAATCGTAGCAAGACGCATTGCAGCTCTTGCCACAACACGTCATCAATTCCTCACACCGCTCCGGACACGGGAAGTCCTCCGGGTCCTGAGAACAGGGCATGGTGGCCTTGTGTTCACAGTCCAGGAGCTGCTTCTCCATTTCTTCGTCGCAACGAACATTATCCAGCGCGTCCATTTGGTAACTAGAGCTGTCCTTTTAGCCTAGAAAAACAGCGAAAGAAACAGTTCAGCACACCAGGGAACTGAAGCTTTGATGTGCCCGCAAGGCAGTTGGACGTCAGCAACCGGGAACAAACAGTCCCCACATGGCACGTGGCACTCCTTTCGGCAGGGGTGATCCCGGTGGCAGAGCCTCCTGCATGGTTTGGTACAGATGACAGCAACATGGTTGGGATCGTCGCAGTGACACTAAAGTTCCCAAAACAAATTAAGCTAGGGATCGACGATAGAGGGACGCTGGTGCCCATACCTTGAATGGACAAAGGTGTCCGCATTTCAGAAGCGTATCGCACTGTTCCAAACAGCCTCCTGCAGAGTATCATAAGCCATATAACACTATAAGCGAGAAAGTCTGATGATACCCACCATCGGGGGCTATCCGGGAAAGCTGGCCTGGGCGTGAGATATACTCTACCTTGTCACGATGTCGGTGACATGCCACAGGCAAAGCTGTACCTAAACCATCCTGTGCTTCCAATTCTTCGATGATCGAGTGCCACATTCTACTTTTTGACGCCAGATTCTCAGCGTTTCCAAAAATATAAAGCCCTTCACGAGCTCGGGACAACGCCACTACAAAAAAGGTAAGGGAGTCAACAGACACCAAGGAACATGATTGGATTACCATTGGTCCGATTTTCTGACTAGAAAGTGGAATGCGCAACTCAGTTGACCTGTTCCCAAACTGTGGTCAGCACGCACTTTGAGGAATCCAATGTTAACCTTGGTGTGTTGCGAGATGGTTTGCATTTCGATTTCATCATCCTCGGCGCCACCAGAGTTTCGCACAAGCGAAAGGATGACGATCTTCATTACCGTTAGCTAACCAAAACAACGCTGAAAGCCGTGTAAAAGTTGCTCACCTTTCCTTCCTCTCCTTGGTAGTTGTCCACGGTACGCAACCTGACCTACAAAGACGGAATCGTTAGAAAGCAGATGCATCACTTCTATATATGAAAACCTCACGCGGCTCGTGACTTTGACGTGCTGGATAGGTCCAGTGTCACCGGTGTCATCCCTGTCGCCTTCACGATCATCTAGGGCGGCTTGATCCGTTTCGTCGATCACAACTGCGACCTCACCACTCAACGCATCTCTAAGTCGGGCAAGCTGGCCCAGGTACGCACATAGGACGACAATATCGCCCTCCGTAGAGTAACATCCCTGTCTGTAAAAGCGTAAGCGCAGTCATCACCCGCCCCAAAGACAACCATAAAATGGCCAACCGGAGGAGGTAAAGCACGAGGTCTCGGATCATTTCAACCTTTAGAATGCCAAACATGAGTGCCGTTCGATTCTCAATAAACGGAACGTAGTATCCTCACCTCGTACATGTTGTACTTGCTTGCTGTATCATCCATCCCACCGTTCTCCTTGTGGTTGTGTGTGACAAAGAATACGTTCTTCACCATCCCGCGAATGTCCCCGTAAGATTTCACCAACTCGTGGTCCTGCAGTCCCTCGTAGAGTGTATTCCTGCCCAGTTTATGGGTGTCAAGCGGCCGTGACGAACATTGAGAGGCGCACCTTATCAGACTCGAGATTGTCGGACGCATCCGACGCTGAACGTCGATCCGGGACATCGCCAGACCAGACGTCGCCAAACGTTCCATAAGCGACATATCGAACCGATAGAGTCGTCTACCACGCGGGTTATCCATGGACAGCGCTAACAAAAAAAGAGATCAAGCAATGCATACATGTACTCGTCCAAAAACAACACACAAAAGTTGTTGAGCGTTGGTCGCAGTTGAAGAGGATCACCGATGAGAATGAGGTGCTCTACCGACGGTACGAGACTACCCAGCACGTGAGCCTCGAGTACCTGCCCAGCCTCCTCGACCATCAGTACCTTCGGGGACAGTGACTAGTTCAAAGAGTAAACGCCACAAATCAGATAATTCACGGGATTACGAACCCTGAGGAGTGTTCCAAGTTTGGCTGCACCTATAGAAATACGTATCAGAAGTTGGATCGCATGCATATCTCGACCCTCAAATACCTGTCGTAGTGCATCCGATGATCTTGACATTCTTCAACAAATCACGCCGAACCTGCATCATCATGCTTTTCAGACGAGCAAGCCTCCCAGTCTCGCTCGACTCACTTCTTCTCTGATTTCATTGTGTTCTTGAACCTTTTCTGCATGCTTCTTTCTCAGTCGTTCAAACTCGTCCCGCTGGTTTTGTTGCATTTGCGCACGCGCCTGGTCGATCCAGTACACGTGGAGTGTTTGCCGTTCATATCGGCTCATGTTCCAAACCTCGGCTTCCTCTAAAAGTTGGTCCAATCCACGATCGCCCTGAGGTACCGTAGGGATACCATCCTCCCCCAGCGCCTCGAAAAACCCGGCTGAATCACTGACATAGGATGGCCGCGTGTCCGCGATAGGTGGAATGGGGACAGACGGTTCAGGTAGTGGAACGGACGCTTCGACTTGCGCCGCGTCGGCACTTGAACCCGGAGGGGTGGAGAAACAGACCCTCATCCAGAGTTTCTCAGGCAGTACCTCAAAGTCATCTTCGTTGTCGTCGTCCTTCTCTTCTTTTTCACCCAAAGAGTCCGTGTCCTCCGAATCTGACGTGACCTCGATTAACAGATGCTCGAAGCGGTTAAAGGGGCCAGGGTCAGGATGAGCAGGTGGGGGACCCGTCTGTTCGATGTTGGAAGCGACCGGACTCGCAATCATTTCCAAAAAGTCTAGATCACCACAGTTCTTCCAGAACGCATAGATCGAGGTATCCTCATCGATAACCAGACCTTTACGACCTAGTCTTTGCCACCTTGCTCCAGATTCAGCATCGCCGTCGTGAGCAAGGCCCTTGGCAACGCTAATCCACGAAGGTGATTCAGCCATCGCAACGTGGTGTTCCGGGTAAGAAAGGGAGATATATTTGACGATTTCCGACGAATCCGACTCAAGATCGGTTTCATTTATGCTCTTGATCAGTTTGGTGATCTCAACCCCCACGGAATGAAGTTCTTTATACTTTTCGGTGTACGTGGGGTGAAGACGAGATTGCCCGGCGGCCATTTCCCTTGTTTCGATCGAGTATTGGGAGATGCGTTCCTCTGACGTGCGAGAACCCAAACGAACAATGTCTGTCGTGATTTTTGCATCAAGGACAGAGCATAACATGTGATCCAGCGCATGATTCGTGAACGCGATCATGAGTATCGGACCAATACCATTGGCGACAAGTACACGCAAGAGCTCGACACCAGTGTAGCTCTGAAATCAAATATGACATAATGTCAGTTCAGCAAGCTCATCGATCGTCGAAGATCGTCACCTTTCCGGTGCCGGGCGGTCTGAGCGTGCACTGTTAATGATTCACTTGATGTAAAAACTACACATCTGACTCACCCTTGAATCAATACAAGTTCCCTGGTTAACGCAGCGATGACAGCGTCCGCCTGACTAGGGTCAAGACGACTGGCCCGATACAACTCTGTTCGGGCACGGTCGACCGAACTCTTGTCAGAAACACTCAGCCGCAAGTCATCCGCCCCAGCTTCGCGATCCAATAATGATGACAACTGAAAGTTGAAACCTGGAAGACCCGCATACTTTGGGGGATCAATAGTACAGTTCCTGAGGTAATTCGATGGATGAAGTACGAGATAACGGGAGAGAGGAATGTTTTCAGGTTCCATTTTGAGGGCTTCGAGGAATGGGCGGATTGCTTCGAACATGACTGGTGACTCGACAAGCACCCTGACATCATCAGATGAAGAACGACCGGCACTCAGCTCCGAGAGAATGCGCAATTCTATCTCGCTGTCAAAAAAGATGACCCGAATCCGGATACGATTCCCATCGTTTTGAACATGGCTAGTCAGGTCGGCCATGGAACTGGCCACGATACCGAGATGGACGGAAACTTGCTCGTTTTTCTGCCAAACGAGAGCGACGAGCCCACCTTGCATCAGTCGTTTGCTGCTCATTCCTTTCCAGTATGCAACGCGTGCACCGGGTTGCGTGGAACGAGCTCTGCCCGGAGGGGTGTCAATAGTTAGCCCCGTGGATATTCCCCGGCGTTCGGGAACCAGCGCCGTAAAGGTGACGTTCGTGTACACGTTGAACATCAGAAACTCATGGCTATCAGCTACACCATGGTATTTTCCTCCACCTTTCCGAAGGATATCGCCTAGTCTCGTTTCACGCTGATGTAAAACGTTTAGGTCGTCTTGAACGAGTTGGACAGACCTCCGTAACGGAGCCCTGGGATCAAAGGTTTTTCGGAAGTTGCACAAGTGAACGAAACTGGTGCACTTACGTGAGTTCCTCTCTCAGGAGACGAAACTGGATATCCAACAGCCGTTGCATCGAGTCCACTGGAGCTGGGTGTGGCGCGTCGAACAAGCTAGCTGGCAAGAACGGCTGAATCCGGCACATCAATTCCTGATGGGTTGGGGCAACACGAATGTCGTATATATCCACGGAATCATTGTCGTGCCGAGGGCCCTCCAAACGTAAGTTTCCGGGAGGATCGTAACTGCTATGTAACGCAGCGACGAGACCCTCGTTTGAGGGGCCATTCTGGACACTGAGGACATTCTTGCAAGCACTCGAGCGTGTCTCCTTGCGAAGTTCACGATTGACAATAGACTCCAGACGGTTCACTTTTTCCCTGAGTGTATTGATCAAGAGATCACGGACCGGTGTTGCAATGCCTTGGAAGGGGTTATCGAATGTCGGTGGGGACAAGGAAATTCCAAACGACCACTGGTCGAACCAGATACGAAGGTTTGTGACCAGAGTGACGAGACGGGGGTACATCGCCACAGCGTTCTTGAAACGCACGAGGCACCTATGAATGTAACATGAAGACGAATTTTGCAGAAAATTCAAAGTTCGCCTACTCATCCAAGACGCCGGCTATAGATGCCAAAATTTGAGGGCCCAACTGGGAAGGGTTCAATTGCAAGCAAGGATCATTGAAGGAACGATTGGTCATGATGACAGCCATGCTATTCTCGATGGTGTCTGCGAGTTCTTTGAGGTTTTGCAGCACCTCGGTGAAGAGAGCACTACATTACCCCTAATCAGTCACAAGCATGATAAACTGTCTGAGACTTCTCACTTGACTCGCGTTACGAGCGTGCTCTTGACGACAAAGTCGGATGACAAGTACTGTGAAAAGTGAACGGAAAGCAACCCCAAGAACAGGAATACACGGACGCGTAATATCGGGAGTATGCCCCGCTGGAAGGAAAGGACCTCGCGATTATTCCCGGCGCGGGTGGATACCTGCGGCCAACGTATAATTTCTATAAGACGGCGTAGGCCATTTTGCTGCAAGTGAATCAATGCAAGGCATATAGACCGGCCCGAGATCACTACGTACAGATGCCATTGTTTGCAAAAGAAGCTGTTTGTGGATACGCAATCAACATTGTCTGTAATCATCATCGCTCGACTCACTTGACCATCTTCTTGAGCCTGGCAAACGATCAATTTCCCACTTCTGCGACGATGAAAGCCACAAGACACACCCAATTTGCATTGGAGGCAGTAGCACTGTTTAAAGGTTTCAAGAAAGCATACATCTCGAAAGTTGTCTTGAATCTAAAGGTGTCGTAAAGAAAACGCTTCAACGCATTGTGAGCTTCGATTGGCGACAAAGAAGTTGAAGGATCTTGAGAGAAAAATCCATCCGTTGCACTGCCACTCATTTTCGACAAACCTTGTTCGGTCAAAAACGGGGCGATGCGTTGTAAGACGGCAGTAGATGGCGTCACTGGCCCAGGCACAGTAGTAGGCGCAGAGGACGATGTGGACGAATTGGTTATGTCCGTTTTCTGAGGCTGGGTATGGGATCGGCGACAATTGAACTCTTTCTTGCATCTCCCATGTTCCCAAAAGTACCAGCAAACGCCGGGAGGGGGATTCCCAGCGCCACCTGGACGAGAGGACTCGGAGTAAGTTTGTGGCGGACCATCGGAGCTACCAGGGGTCGATAGGATCTTAGTATCAGTGGCATTGTTACCAGTAGGGGGTGAATGTGCAAATTTACACTGGTTGCCTCTGTTGCAACCAGCTGGTGTGCCGAAAAACCGACAGGGAGGACGAGACATTTCACTTGGGTGCAGAGAAATGCGGATTCGCCAGTGGGGTCTTTATATCTTGATACGGCGAGTGTTATGTAATTCCGACTGGATACGTTAGCACTAGAGAATAATTCTGGTGAACGTGGTATCCGGTACCAGTGGTCTCATAGGAACGAATGATTCTATCCAAGTTACTGGCATGGACGTTCCTGTCATGAAGTTGAATCGACCATTTTTTCAACACGTAAAAAAACAATCTCGAAGCCTTGTTATGATTGGACTCGCCTTGTTGAAAACAAAGAAACAATCTCGCGCTGGCATGGCTACCGCTGGCACTCAGATTGGATGTGGCCTGCTCAAACCTGCTTTGTTTCACCAATGAGATCCCCCAGTAGCAGTCGAGCATATCGACGAACGTATCGTACATGATAACCAAACGAGCTACACGGCATAGTTGAAGTAAACGCTACATCATGCATCACTGCTCAAACACATTCCCATCCAAGCAAAAGCCTCAAAGATCCAACGACACCCGCGCATTGCTCGAACGCACCGTACAACTGCCCTCACCACCTCTCCCCCCCACCCAATACATCCTCCCAAAAATCGTATTCCTGGACGTCGTCTGTTCCACAACACGACGCCGACCCGCCCCCGTCGGATCAACCGGCTGCGTATCCCTCACGATCGGTCGCCCATTCGACGTCTCCACCTCGTATGCCCCCTCAAACATCGGATGCATCACCACCTCCGCCGGCCCATTCGACGTCCGCACCTCCGAGTCCAGACGCACCCGTGCCGGCGTATCCTCGTACCGCAGCTTGACCGCACCGTTGCTCGAGCGCGATTTCACGACAAATCGGCCGCCCGTGCCTGTTTCCGTGGTGAGCGATATCGACGAGGTGATCGGCCTGTAGGGGACGTTCAGTCAGAAGTGACGAGCGCGGGGTGAGGGACCCACCCGTTGCTCGTGCGCATGTCCAGCTGGGCAGGGTCCCGCCCTGCGTTGAAGAGGGATGCGGTCGCCTGAATGTGCGCGTTGGAGGTATGCAGACTCAGCGCGTCAGACGCGTTGAAATGACCGACGACGGGGCCATTGCTCGAGATGAAGGTCCCTTTTGTCAACGTGATAGACTGGCATCGATGAGCATACAGCGATCGACGAGTGTGTGATGTATGGACTCACGTCGACGCGGATGGGTGAATTGGACGTGTTGAGCTCGATGCTCTCAAACAGCATCGACCGCCACAGATCGCCAACCTCGTGAGCAAAGTTGCTCGTGAGGACCGTAAATTCGTTGATGCGCAGCGGCACCTCTGCAGACGTCGCTGCCGGAAAAGTCAGCACGACGTCAAACAGCAGTCGGTCACGAGAAGGGCTGGACCATCCGGGCGTCGGCGTCTAATGACACGATGACGTAAGCCAAGGACAACAAGAAACGGAAAACAAAAAAAAACAAAAAAAGACCCACAAAGATACCGACGCCATCTCGGTTCCCACCCTTGTGGAGTCGACAGACGGTCGCACGTGCAAGCGCCCGTTGGTCGTGGTATGCCACACGCACGTCGACCCTGACGTCCCCCTGCTCGGCCGACTGCTTCACCCGCACTTTTCCGCCCTGATACGACCCCCGCGAGATGAGGTACAGCTCGTGGGACGCGACGGGGAGCACGAATGACGTTTCAGCGCCGTGAGAGAAGCCAGGTGCCCAGCGTGGATGGGCGTGGTACGACGTCCAGTTGAGACTGCCAACGGATTCGAGGACCCGGCCGTCTTCATGCCTAGGAACGCCGACAGAACCATCGTTTGAGCGCTGTGTGGAGAGTCAGAAACCCTTGTCGACACGACCGAGGAGGGGGCTTACGAAACCGGCGCTCGCCATGTGGATAATGGTGCGCGTGAGAGAGAGGAGGGCGAGGTATAGGATGAGCCCCACAGCAAATGCTTTCCAAAACCTCTTGGCGGGGGATTGACGGTAGAGTGATACAGCGGGCGTAGGCGGTGTGGGGTGGTGGGGAGGACTTTGATATTTCGGATATGACGGAGGCGGTGGAGGTGGCAGGAGTGGTGTAGTGTGATATGAAGGGGTGTATGAAGGTGCGCCTGGCACTGGAGGCGACTGTGAATGCACGGACCCGAACTGGTCGTGCGGGGCAACAACAACCTGGACTTGCTGTGATTTCGAGTCCGAGTCGATAATGATCATGGTCTCCACCGCAACTGGACTTGGAGCGTCGGTGGGGGGGTTTAAGGCGACTGCGGTCCTAAAGCGCAGTCACTCGCGGACTTGAAATCGCCCGCCCTCCCTCAGTCTTGCCAGTGTAAGTACTCCCCATCGCAGCAGATCAGCGACCAGCTCAGACGCCATCCG
Organism: Hemileccinum impolitum; assembly: GCA_003316335.1. Taxonomy (NCBI): domain Eukaryota; kingdom Fungi; phylum Basidiomycota; class Agaricomycetes; order Boletales; family Boletaceae; genus Hemileccinum; species Hemileccinum impolitum. The sequence goes on from QFEQ01000210.1 coordinate 109,219, forward strand.
CCTCTCTTTTTTCAACCCAGTCCAAAGGGAGTAAGACGGAAAGAGGACACCCGCTCCGTCATACTCCATCCAGCGTCTTCTTCGCCAAGTTCCGCACTGTGTGAGGCAAAGACGTCATCTTCAATCCGATCAACACGACCTGCGCCGTTACCAATCCGACCCTGGGAGACATCAATTCCCCGGCGCAGTCCTCGTGACGTCTGCTGCAATAAAAACATACGCACAACACGAGGCACGTAAACACGATGTCATATGTAGGCTATCTCTATCTCGGCGTGAGGTCAACACCCACTCGTGCGTCGTGCCATATGATGAAATGAAATGATCTTGTCCACGTCTGCCTTCAACCTGGTTGATCGGGTTGCGTGTTCATGTTCATGTATATATATATATCCTCGTCCCGATCGATAGTGCACTGCTTATGAGCTCATAGGGCTTATTCCCTTCCACAGGGCCTCAGCCCCACGCAGTATGCTAATCGCTCGTGACGCGGGAATGAAAGGGCCACCCCCCTGCGGGGAAACAATGTCTTTCCCAGGACAGACCGTATCGAGGAATGACCCTTGTACGGATGCCAACGCTGATGTCACAGCGCGCCAGTCTGGCAAGATCGAGATGATGATAAGTGAGATCACTTCTATACACGCGTACAACAACGTGAAAGCGACCTCACGATGAAACAGAAGAAGATTCATCTGTTTGTGCTCAATGATTCAGGGCCCTCACACAGATGAAAAAAGGAGATCACTTGAAAGGTACGCAATGCGGCCCGGGGAAGTAAATGAAACCTCGTGCACGACGGCATGCGGTGGAGTTGTTTATGGTCTGTTCAGTGAGGCAGTGCGGCGAGAAAATCACTGCACCGATGTGGAAGATGACGTCTGCGTAGATAATGAGGGATAGCGATAACACGCTAAACGATAAGCACGCCATCACGCCATTCAACCTGGCAAATTTGAACAATGCTCGTAGTCAGTACGGGGAAAATCGGCACCTTGTTGGACTCGCCAAGGTTGAACTGTTCAGGAATCTCGGTCAAAAAAGGCTAGGTGATGCGGGGGCCAAACGTTGATTGTTGCAGAAACAATGCCCGCAAATCGGAACGCACGGGACGTGCTTCTCGAGAGACAATAAATATAAACCTGCTGTTCTACGAGCGCACGCGGAAATAGTAAGGCTCCGAGGGTACAAAGAAATGAAGTGCCGGCAGGGTAAAAGTAACAATTAGGAGCCTAGCAGCTTCTTTTTTGCCCAGCTGTTCGCAAGGATGGTATGTGCAACCGTGTCAGCGTCGAATCAACACGCAACTTGCGTCGAGAAACAGTCTCCGTATTCTATGAAATGCGTGCGCATTCCTTACCGTTGCGTTGCCAACATAGGCTGGCTGGAGTGGGAACGAGTTACGGTAGGGCATGCAGCTACCGAGTTGAAGTGCGGAGTTAGCCACCAGCCTGCTGCGAGGGGGCGAGGGGAATGTGGAATGTGGAATGTGGAATGTGGAGTTGCGGTAGCCTGGAGTTCCTTTTCCTACCGAGAATGAAATCACGTACGAGGGTGCATGTCGTGGTGCACTTCAAGGACGTGGTGAGTCCAAGGAAGCTGCCTAGATGTGACGGCACACTTGCAAGGCACGACGACGGCTGCAACGCGTCAGATTGCGAACGTCGCTGGTTTTCGAATATGAGCAGGTGGCAAGCACAAGGGATTCGGACGTATGGAAATTGGTTTCAATAGACTATTTCTGTGGATGGGTGCCAGGAGTCTTTAAAGGAGCAAGTCGCCTTGGTCCCCCTCTCTGCTCACCGTTTGCCCTTGGAGATTGTTGCGCTGCGAACCTAGTGAGTGTGGCTGTGTTAAAATGTCCAGATTAGGCAAGATAGATGGAATGTAGATTCAGAAACAGAATTATTGAATTTTTGTACCCGGGGCACCAGGTACCTTTTGAATTCATCAATTTATGACTACATGTGCCTGTTTTTTTTTTTTTTTTTCACGCATGAACGGACGGTGTGATTGCTATCAATATCAGATAAGTATTCAGTTGGAGACCTCGATATAATGAAAATGCGTACTTTCTATTCATATTACTACTGGGTCCGACGCATTGAGGGACAATCATGAGGGGGCGTTTTTCCCGTTCTTTGCATGCGTGATTGTGTTCTCTGTATGGTACAAGGACCGATCAAATGCCGACAGCCGGAGCGGTGATTGAAACGACCGAACGAGTTCGCGCGTTGTCTCGCGTCGAGCATGGACAGCGCCCCTGGCGGGGAGGTGATTCCCACGGCAAGACCCCGGAGTCCACCTCATAGCGCGCGTAAATGATCGTGACGCGCACAGTGTGCATACCCCGTTTCAACGCTGTTCGGTTCGCTAGGCTTGGCCATCGCACCACCACCAGCGCGGGGGGTGCCCGGTGATGGCGGAGAGGAGTTAAATTCAGAAAATAAAGAGCTGTATCGGGTGAATTTGAAGATCATGATGGGGGGGAGGATGGGATCAGCGAGATACGAAGCGAGATGCACGGGGTGGAGGGACGATGATGGTGATCTGCGGTGGGAAGGGAGGCGTTGCCGAGGAGCGTGCAGGGATGAGCTATCTATGACGCGGGTGCGCGAGGCCATTGGGAGGAGATGCATCACACAGCTTGCGTGCAGCCTGAGGAAAAAAGAAAAAGTCCGATGGAAGAATAGCGCAGCACGAGCGCCGACACGAGGCAGGACCCCGATGGATGCTACGACACAAGATGGTCATCACCTGGGAATGGCACGCGAGGATGGAAACCATGAGGCGGCGGGATGTAGACAGTGATCGGGGTCCCGTTGTTCAAGTGACACAGCGGAGTGCGACTGCGCCGACTGCAGGATGGGAGCAGGCAGAGGTTGCCAAATTGGACGAGAACCTGCCAGGCCTCGCCAACGTTGCATGTCAATATATTGCTGGTAACCTCGCGGGGGAGAAACGCCGGCCGAAGGTGATTGGAGAAATCCGCTGGCGTACCGCTGGGTTGCTCACAAGGCTCGAGCGGTTCGAGTTCTTATCAAGACCCGGTCCATTCACGCAAAACACCCCGCCACGTCCTCCCCCGCTCTCTCCCCCCTCCCCTCTCTCAGAGGACGTCCTCCTCCCAGACAGTCTTCCATGTCTGTCTCACCCCAGCCCGCCTCCGCGACCACCACCCACCACCCTCCCCCCGCCCCCTCCTTCGTCACCATGCCCTCCCCGCCCCCGAATGGCGCCGTATCCGCACAGTCCAATGCCCAGCTCGCCCTCCTCCTCTCTGCAAGCTATCGCGAATCCGAGTCCCTCCGCAAGGACCTCGCCGTGACCCGAAAACGACTCGAAAAGGCCGAACGTCTCCTGGCATCCTATTCCGCCGCTACGGCGACCTCCCCGCCGAATGCCAACAGCGGCACACTTTCCATCTCCGAAACCGCCCAACGTGTCATCGCAGAGTGCGAGGCACGTGCCGATCGCGCCGAACACGCTCGCGACGAAGCCGACGCACGCAGACGCGTCCTCTCCGACGCCTGGGAAGAGCTCAATCGCTACCTCAACGTCATCGAACTCCGCGCTGCCGACGCACGAGCCGGATTCTCCCGCCTCGTTGCCGAGGGCGGCGGCCAGCTCGTTCTCGCACCCGTACCCCTCCCCGGCTACCACCCACAGTCTGCCCCCGTGCCACCCAGTCCCGCCGTCCTCCTCGCACCGCCCCCCTCTGCCAACCATCGCTCCCACCGCCATTCCGCTTCCTCACACGCCATCCCCCCCTTACCCCCACCTCCTCACCCGACCCCATCGCGCGTCAGACCTCGCTCGGGTAGCTTCGACGAGTCCTCGTATCTCACACCAGGTCAGCCCCCTCAGAAACGCTCCCGCAACGAGCGTGACTACGACAGGGTACGTGTCATGCCTGTACTTGCCTCCGATCTCACATCAATCACTTCCCAGCTCCATCCCCGTGGCCGTCCGGACGTCGATGTCCACAATCGCGCCCATCTCCCATCCCCACATCCAGCACTCCAGCCCTCTCTCGCCCCCCCTCGCCACCCGAATGCCCGACCACACTCCAGATCCTCTTCCCGCTCGTCCCAGCGCTCCCTCTCGATCGATGAGATGCTCCTCGAAGCAACCACCGATGATCCCCGTCCCCGCGGGGAACCACAATCCCCACGTGCCGTCATCGCACACCACCAGCACCCAAACCACGCCCCGACACCCAACAGCCAGCGCTCGATCGTCAGCCATGTCTCCGGGACCCCTGGTCCTCTCGAACAGCCAGGCGAACAGAGAACGTACCAAACACACATTTTTGCACCACCCGTCACCGGCGCACCAATGAAAAAGGGTAAACCTGGATCGACCGCGGGCCTAAGTACGTAGTGTGGTGCCATCTCGTCGCGTGGCGCTGACGTCGTTGCAGTCGCAAACGGATCTGGTTCTCTCCCTGCTCCACCCCTCACAACGACCGCCGTGCCTCCACCTACTCCAACCACCGCAGTACCCCCGGCCCCCGTTCCAGTTGCGGTGCCCCATCACACACCCTATCCACCCACCAACGCCCAGGGCCAGCGCATCTGTCGCCAGTGCGGCTTAGCCGGCCGTTACAAGGATGGAAAATGCGTCGAGAAATGGGGTCCCGGACCCGAAGGACCCGGCACGGTATGTGACCGGTGTCGAAAGAAAATGAAGCGCGTCGAACGAAGGGGCACGATAGAATCTCAGAACCAGTCACAATCCCACATTGGCCAGCAACCCAGCCAGGGCGTGGTCGGCACCTTGGCACACACGCACTCAATGCCTGCGCATGGAAATCGGGTTGCGAGGACAGATACGATGCCCGTCACCGTAGGGATCGGATCGGGCGGAACGCAGCTCATCGGACATGCGACCCAGATGCCGTCTTTCATTTCCAAGGACAGACGCGATCGAGAACGGATACCAACGTCATCCCTCGCACCTTCCCCTTCACACCCTTCCCGTTCAGGTGATTCTCAACGAGACCCACCTTCCCCACCTGCCATCGCCACATTGCAGGCCGATGACGACAAACCCCATCCACGCGGAGGCGCAGATAGGGGTCGCAGACCTATGAGTTCTGGTAAGGACTATTGATGCTGCTCTCCTCGTTCAGTTTTACCCTTTTGATTGACATGATGTCACATTTTCCAGCTGCAGCACCACCTCACAAGCACCTTCCATCGCCCAGCCATTCCCATTCCCATTGCAATTCTCGTCGTGGGTCAGACGCGTCCTCAGCAGACGCCGAGGGCGATCAAGATGCAGAGGGCGATGCCGATGCCGACGCCGACGCCGACGCAGAGCTCCTCGAGGCTGTCCACGCGGCGGAAAACAGGAGCACGAGCATGAAAGCAGAAGACGGAGAGAATGACGATTAACATGTCGCACTTTGGACCAGGTAGTTTTGGGATTCTTGGTTTCTGGGGAATGGGAAGGGAGAGATCCAGTGAGGGCCACCACAAGGAACGGTTTCGAACATCCATCATGCACAACAAAAAACGACCATGATTCATCAACACACATTCGCAATCGCAATCGCAATCGCATCGCATCCATGTATACGCATCCACTCGCACTCGCACCTGTATCCGCATCGTGTATCGCATCGTCCGCCGCGAAACCGCTCTCTGGTAACCATCCCTGGTATCTCTCCGCTGTCCGGAAACAAAAAAAGGACCATTTCTAGATGTCTCGTTATACGACGCCGCTCATGATATGGAATAGCTACGTTGGGGTTTCATCCTTGTTTTACTACGGTCTCTTTCCTTTTTCTCTTTCCTCTTTTCTCTTCTTCCCCCTTATCCGATCGTAGCCGTTCCCGCATTCATCCTTGTTTTACTCGCTGTTTTCACACTCGCCACAAGCACGCCTGGCATATCCATCACTACCCGCCCATCGATACGCGTATTTTTACACGAGGAAGACGGGAACAAACACCCACCCAAAAAAAGATGTAATGTGTACTATTCTTTCTACCCACACCCCCTTCCCCCCCTTTCTTTCTCTTACGCGCCATGTCCGTTGGATGATTGATTGATCACCGTATTGCATCCAGCCCGTTCCGACACCCAGCTTCGAGAATGCCCACACTCACGCCCCTCGGTGGGTGGGTTGGTCATGATGCATGATGGCATGATGGGGCCGGCGGCGGTCCGAGTGCGGCTGATCGTGCGTGGAGACCACGCACAAAGCGTAAATGCGTATGGGGATGGCATTGTTATTACGCCGAGACCGACGGCAACCCGTGCCAACGCCGCAAACGTGCGTGTTTTTCATTGTTTCGAAATCGGCGACGTTGGAAGTGCTTGAATGAATGACTGACTGACTGACGGAATGAATGAAGAAAAAGGTAAACGGCGTGGCGTCCCCCCGGATCGGGCGTGGTTGTGGTTGTGGTTGTGGTTGGTGGCAAGAGGCGCGAGGTGTGAGGTGCGAGGTACAGGTGCGTCAAAGAAACAGCAGACGGAAACAGGAACTGCATCGTGATCATCATTGATCATGAGATCATACATGTGTCGGGGCGGGGCCCGGCCGGGCGCCAGCGTGACAAACAAGGGCAGGCATCAGGCATCGAACCCGTCGACCGCATCATTCCCATCATCATCATCATCATATCAGGCGTGCTCGAGTCGCCTTGAGCGATGCGACCTTATCTGTACGTCATCGAACAGGCCTGAGCTGTGAAGCGCTGAAATCGCCATCACACCGGGGGTTTTTCGGTCCTTGTTGATGTATTTAATAATTTCCAGCGTGCCAAGTGCCAACGTGCGTTTGTTGGGGGGGGGATCGTTGCGCAACGGGCCGTTTGCGTCGACGTCGGCGGCGGATTTTTTTTGTTAACACCACAATCGCCGGTGTGCAAGCCGACCTTTTTTGAAACCGCTCGGAGGAGGGGGGGAGGGAACCCGAAAATGCCTCCTCCACGATGCGTGGATCACTTGGCTTGACGTGAGTGCGGGACGCCGCCTTGGGAGATGTGCGGAATGGAAGAGAAGTTCGGGCGGATGATACGTACGATGTTGAGCATTCCCGTACGAGACCCACCTACGATGTGTTCGAGCCGCTTTCGCGGTACGACCCTTTCACGATCATCCCCTGTCTTGTCGGAGCTAATCACACTGTACCGTTCCCGCCGAATGCAGCCAGTCGTGCCAGTGGGGGGGGATGCGAAAAGATAGGACAAAAGAAGACGGTACATGTGAACGATGCGCATAAGCCGTTCTTGCGAACTTGCGTCGTGTTCGCGCGGCTCCGAGTTGATGTTACCGCCGATCAACGGGGTCACTGATCGCGTTCGTACACGCCACGAGGTATCACGTCGACGTTGTACGTTCGAGGATAGTATCACCCTGTTGCAGGTTAGTATGTAAAGCTCGGCGTCACTGACCCTTCGCGCCAGTGTATGTGGTCACGGTGCTTCTAGATTACATACTTGTCCGCCATTCGTACTAGTGCGGTTCGGCCTCGAATCGGCAGCTGAGGACGAGCGCATCAAAGCCGCAGAATCACATTCGAACCTCTCTCGAAGCGGCAGCTGAGTACCGTTGGGTCGTACACCTTTGTTCCTGCTACCATTGGACAAATATGAGTCACTGGCAATGACCCAGTTTGTGCGACCAGTGATGCCACCCACGACCGACTCGCCTCTAGGCTTTGGCCGCAGCTGCTCCGAGTCTTTGTTCCGGTACCTACAATCAGCGCTGCGAGTGGCCAAACATCGTCAGTTGTATGGCTTGTTCCAAGGTCCATTAGATGGTCCCTACCGTCCTGCCAGCGGTACGCCTTTTGCACTGCATATTCCAACAGTCTCCCAGCGTCCGGTGCGTCGACTCGGAGGTGTGCTGTCCCCACATTCACCAGTCATTGGATCCGTTTCTCTGGCGTACACATACCTGGGGGCCCTCAGTGTTGTACACTGGCATCCACGGGGGCAGTTCATCAGCCTGTTCCAAGTTAGGTAACGCCATAGTACTGGTGTCGATCATCATTAGCGCCAGTGGGTTACCTTGTTTGCCCATTTATTTAACTTGGAGCCGAGTCACTTTCAGCATAAAGGATGACCGCCAAATTCGCACAACGACGGAGGGTGCGTAGACGTACAACAAGATCGTCGTTTGCCCTCCATTCCGTGTCAAGGCTGGGGATGGCAGCGATACCATCCACGCTGGGTTCAAGTTCAACCAACGATGGAGGATGACAGTCGGAGACTGGCAACAAGGCTGGCTCGGAAGCACTGAAGCCATGAAGGTTGAGAGTGGTACGTTGCACATCAACGTTCGGATCCAACGAGTATGTCAAACAAACAAATACCAATTTGCAAGTGCAGTACTGCTAGCGCAAAAAGTATTCAGAGTCACTTGTGGAGAGGGCTCGCTTTCTCGTTGGAGACTTTGGATCGCCGCTGCTTACTGGCACACCGGATGAAGTGGCAGTAAAACGTAGACAAGTCCGAGTCAGGCCCAAGGGCCGCCTCAGGCTCGTGAGATGAGATGACCCGGACCGCATATTAGTACTCATGCAAACGTGAGCGTTGTTCTTTCAAGCTGTAGTATTTCAATGATGGAACCGTCAAAGCGCATATCTATTCTTGTGGAAGTACACTCAGTACTGATAGAGTCAGTGACTGTGTATTCCACACCTGTAGAAGTACATTGTAATGTATGAGTACAAGAAGTAGAGTAGGGTAGACGGATCTCACCTCAGTACTGATAGAGTCAGTGACTGAGTGCGAGGCGCGTCGAGACGAAGGTCTCACGCTTATCTAATACGGATCTAACCGAGTCCGTTTGTTACCGTAGTCCATACAAATAACACAACAATTCTGACAGATTCTCATGCTAGTAAGTACGACCGAGTCAAGGGATGATGACCCTCGGGAGGCTTGAGCCCCTCGACTCTTCCTCATTATCTAGGTGCGTGGGTTGAGTCGCCCACCACTGGCATTATTCAGTAACTATGCAGAACATTGCTATCGGAACTCAGAATGGATGGCCGTCATATGTGCCAGTGAGCGTGTATTTCCTGACTGCTACCTAAGGGTGCACAAGCTGCAGAGGGGCTTTCAACACGAACGGAAGGACCAGTGTCTTCTCCTTGTCCCACTTGTCGTGCCACAGTTAAGCCCGAGTTTGCACCAGAACAGAAGGACACTTACAACGCCCGCTGTGTAATAGCTGTCATTCTCGATAATCTTCTGTGCCGCTTCTAGACTCTCTGCCTCGATGATCTTGAAAGAACCATAGGTTTTTCGATCGGCGGGGGCTGCGTTGGCGGAGCCTGGGGTCAGAACGCGCCCACCAGCACCTGTGTATGCCATCGCGATCCATCAGATATTTTGTTGGTAAATGCACCACCCGATATTTACGAAGGACCCCCTCCTCGATCAATCGCCTTGCGCTGTCGACATGGTCAGAGTGCGCAGCGAGCCGTCGCTCTACAGCGCCACCATCTGTACAATCAGGCGCCCAAACGATGAAGGACGTTAACGCCTGAGTCGTCGCCATGAATTTGAGGGAGGGTTAATATGGAGTTATAGAGCAAAGTTATTAGCAAACGGACAGGGTGTTGGAATGAGACTCCCCATCCCGGCCGCTCTTATAACCAAGAATGAATGGAATACGCCCAGATAAGAACACGGTCTGGGAATCGACATAAAAAGCGAAGGTGCTATCGTGAGCTGGCCAGGTGATCGGATCGAGTCTCAAAATTGGCAGGTGGAGAGGTTTGGCGTAAGTCAGGCTCTCACACGCGAGATGATGACATTTTCATGACACGAAAAGGTTAGTGAAAATGCCGTGATCCCTGGCTCTGCAGGAATCTTCAGCGAGGCAAGCAGAGCTAGCAAGATCACGTTCACGGTTTTCCGTATGCTCACCTGCGCGTCAGCGTCAAGACACACATTATTGATGTGTGGAGCCAATGTGATCATGCCTTTGATAAAAATATGGCACTCTTGGGATAAGAAGGCGTGTGAAGTATACTTCGCGAAGGTGAGGTTGGGTACTGTATCATATCTGGTATGCACGTAATCTCCAAGCCCCAGGCTTCATGCCTCATGCATGTTTGTGTTGGGAAAACACTGCCCCGAGAAAGTGCTGAAAACCCTCAGCGCTCCGAGTCGCCCTGACCTTCCTATATCGAGGAAGGGCAATTGCCGATGTGCCAGCTTATGCATATGGACCATCGACTCCCTTGGTTACTTGTCGCTGATGTCTATTCCGTCGACATTGAGTGGTACGTGCCAAAAAGATTTTGATGAAGTCGTGTTGATGCTGAGCGCTGATTGTGGACAAGAACGTGCCTCGCTCATCGAAATCGAGGCGGGTCCCTGGCAGATAAATGCGGTGACATTTACAACCAACGGCGAGTATCTCGTGAGTGGTGGGAGTGAAGGAGTTTGCGTGTGGCGAGTGCAAGATGGAAGACAAGTGACGACAATGACTGCTCCAATCGTCAACTGTCTCGCTGTCTCGAAGGACGGCAGATGGATCGCAGCGGGGACAATCTTTGGCGATGTATTCGTATGGGATGCAGAGACGTACGAACAGGTCTTTGCAAAGGGCCGGGAGGATTTCGATGCCCGAGAGGACACAAATGGAGTCGATTTCTCGCCCGACTCGACTCGACTCCGAGTCGTCGTGGCATCAGGAAACTGCACGGCTAGCATCTGGGACATCACGGCTCCTGAACGAACAAGCACGCTCGAACACGATGACCGGGTGATCGCTGCGAAATACTCGCCGCAAGGCGACCGAATCGCGACAGCCACTCACCATTCTGTTCGGGTCTGGGACAGCGACGACAGCCAGTTGCTCCTCGACATCCCGGCGCAAGTGGCCCCGTTTCACAACTCTGGTCTCCTCTGGTCTAACAACCACATCTTCGTCATATCTCATAGTAAAATCAAGAGAATCGATGCATCCACTGGTTCAGCAGTCTCGGAGTGGCCAGTTCCTGGTGCTGACCTCTACTCGTGCATCGCACACGCGCAGCGTGGGAAGTTCATAGCGTACTCTACGCGGCACGCCGTTACGTTTTGGGACACGTCGACACGCACCAAGCTTGGTCTCATTCAACACCTCAAAGACATATATTCAATTGCGCAGTCTCCAGACGACCAGTCTCTTGCGATTGCTTCAAAGCATCGGAAAATCATCATCAAACCTATAGCCCATATCATCGATTCTGTAAGTTTTGTGTAGAAGTACTTTGATCGCGGCACGTCTGAAAAATTGGACTTTCGCCCCGAATCCCCACCCTTAGGAATCAACCCCTTTGTCTCGTCTATACCCCACATTCCAAGATCCAGAGGTTCGTATTGACGATGCTGCGCTCGACTTGTGGGAGCAAGATAAACTCGCGGAGGCGGAAGCATTTCTGACCGCGGAAATCCCCCGGTCTCAGAGTACAACTCATCATATACTTGCCAGCCGAGCTCTCGTCCGAACACGATTGCGACAGTGGGACGCAGCGCTCGTCGATGCAGAACAAGTACTTGTCCTTCTGCACTCACTAACATAGACGCTGACACTGTTTTATATAAAAGTCCATCATAATCCAGCCATCTGTCATTGGTTATATTGCAAAGTTTGTAGCCCTTCTCGGCAACGGGAAAACGCGCGAGGCATCCCGGGCATGCGACATGGCGTTCGAGCTCTTCCATTCAACTCACGTTACCACACTCCTTCTGATCAAGGTGTGCATCATCCGATGTTAGTTATCCTTCAACCTCTCATTTGCTTTATTTTTAGGCTGTTGTCTTGTTCTTGGCTGGGGAGTGCGACGATGCGGTGTCGCGCATAGACAATCTCATCGCCACCGTGCAGTTCAATTCAACGTTCTATGTAGTCCAGGAACGTGTATGACGCGCTATCACAGGATAACGTTGCCACTGACATTTTCAACAGGCGTATATGTATCTTTCACTCGGAAGCTCGCATATGGCAAGCGATGACTACGAGCATGCAGTACAATCGTTCGAACATGCACGAGCCCAGTTGGGTGACCGCACGAGCTCACCACCCTTGGTGGTCTCATTGGTAACTTTCATTCCATTGTCTCAGTTTATCAAAATCGATTAGCATCCTTACAGATATCTGGATGGAAGTTTGACAATCTTGGTGTCACGATTCGACGGCATCTTTGTGAAGCCCTCTATACAGGAGGTCGTGCCAGGGAGGCGCATGATGCTATTCTAGAGATCGCATATACTGTTGGCGAAGTGGTCTGCATGAGCAAACCCATCGCCGAGTGGGCCACTGGTGAGTTGATACTCAGCCTGTCTGATTATCGTGCATTTGAAATTTCCCCACAGATTTCATACAAAGATGTCTCTCCCCTCTCGGAAGCAGCAGTGATCCGAGCCGGGAGACTGGCATCCATAGCGATGTATCGACGCTTGGTGCCACTATCCACTTACCATCCACAACACCGCTGTTGAGAGAGTGGGCAAGATTTAAACTCACGATTGGTTCATGGAAAGATGCTTTGGCTGCCGCTGTTGGCGTGAGCAGTCTTTTCGTTCAATATCCCTCATTAACCTGACAACGTTGGTCTGTAGTTTATGCCTTCGAGATTCATAATATATCGGGTGATATGTGAACGTCTGGAAATGACAGCCCACGTAGTGGAGGCAATTGCATGTCTCCAGGAAATGAACAACGAATTGGCACGAGAAATAGAGGACGAGCAGGCAAATTGGACTTTTGGTAAGTAATCCTGTATACTACATGAGTGGCACCTTCATGGCAGTTCTCTACCAGACTTTGAATCACGATGTTGTAGGAAGCTAGAGGAACTTGGGGATACTGCAATGGATGCTGGACGATATGATGAGGCCATCTCCCAGTATTCAGCTGCGCTGTCGCTGAATGCTTCCAGCCCACAAACCTTGTTCGTTAAGCGAAGCAAGGCTCATGCGGCGAAGGGCTTGTGGGAGGATGCCCTGAGCGACGCAAATGAAGTAGCTTGTTCTCGACTATTCAGGTTCGTCCGTGCTGATAGAGATTCCTCAGGTAATCAAGCTCGATCCGCCGTCTCCGCTGGGTTATGAGAGGAAGCATGCAGCATTACGTGGTGCAGGATGTCACAATGATGCGATAGTTGCATTCGAGACGATGCTCTTGAAGATATCACAATCATCTAATCCAGATGTTCACGGTGAGACGAGTGACATTGCACTGATGCCTATTGATCAATCTCGTCATGCAGAGCAGTCTCGCAGCTATGTCACGCCGGCGCAGACGAAGGAAACAATTCGGGTAGCCATCTGGAATACCATTCGTGAATCTCCGCTGGTGCTCATTAACACTGACTCTGGTCGTCTTGTCGACAAGTCTGGGCAAATGTCCTCATTCGAATCACAGCCGATCTTTGCGGAGTTGATCTCCTCTATGACCACAGGCATCGATCACGCTCGCATCGAGCACGAGGTGGCACAGTACTATCGTTATGCTATGCTTTCGCATAAGTGGGAAGACGATGAACCTCTGTTCGAAAAAGTCATGCGCATTGTGGTGTATGATCTCGAGGAGTCTCCCACCCACAAAAAGCTAGAAATGTTCTGCAATGTCGTACGCGAGGCTGGACTCAGTTGGGCGTGGAGCGATACATGCTGTATCAATAAGGGGGATCACTTCATGCTCCAGGAAGCTCTTGTTAGTATGTTCAAGTGGTACCAAGGCTCTGCCATGACAGTCGTTTTCCTCCGTGACGTTCACCGTCTATCGCGCCGCGGCGCTCTGGTGAGCAGCATTTGGAACACTCGTGCGTGGACGTTGCAGGAATATCACGCCTCGAGGGTGGTCCGGTTTTACACGGAGGACTGGACGCCATACATGAACATTAGTATCTACAACCACAAGGAATCTTCGGAGATCATCTCGGAGATGGAGGAGGCAACAGATGTCTCAGCACAAGCCTTGATGGCTCTCCGCCCTGGATTAGTTGAGGTACGGGAGAAGCTCCGCCTGGCTTCCAAACGGCGAGCAACACGAGTTGAGGATGCAGCTTATTCATTGCTCGGGATATTCTCTACGTCCTTACCAGTTGTATATGGTGAGGGGGACAAGGCACTTGGGCGACTCTTGGCGCAGCTACTCACGAGCTCGGGAGATACAAGCATCCTTGCGTGGTCGGGAGGATCCGGTAGCTTTAACAGCTGCCTTCCAGCCAATATCGCCGTATTCAGCCAGTTGCCGACCTCTCACATTCCGCCAGCCATCGCCGATACTGAAATGGAGATAATTACTGTCGGATTGCGTGCATCTTCCCTCAACTTCACCTTGGTCACAGAATTATATGACCGGGTCGATGAACTCCTCGTGCCATCTTTCGCGGGACAACGAGTGAGGTTGCCATGCCTCACGTTCAAGCTCGGACCTGTATCAGCCTCTCCAGACAGAGCTGTCTTCCGTGCTCGGACGACGGCGCTCGGGGTTGTGAAGATCAGGTCTGAGGAGGATCTCACTCGATTGAGATCTCTATACCTCATTCACCCTTGGATTGATTATCTCCTCGACCGACACCCTGTCGGAAGTGAAACAGAAATAACTCCCGGCGATATTATAGGTGGCCTCACTTCTGTGTTTGACAGGTTGATGCCAGTCCCCGATTTTTCCGGTAATGTATTCGCATCTTCGCAAACACGAGCAGCGTGGCCCGCCGCTCGCCTTGGGCAGCCATTCGGTGGACAGTCTGGACTGTCCACACCTGCTGAATACACTCCGTCACTCCCACCCCCTTCATCTATATCGCCAATGGAGAACCAGATGCGGGCCTTCCGGTTCCTAGCCAGACTAAAACAGCCATTCGGTGCGCTCTTGCTCACACCAACTCGGCAGCATGTGGAAGAATATAGGAGGGTCGCGGCGGAGAGTCCGATCACTGTCCAAGTGGAGGAGATCACGCCGACGATATTGGATAGACTGCTACACAGTGTACGGATCCTGGATGTGCTTTGATGATGTCACGAGAGATCCACTTTCACGATTTCCCTCATTCCACCGAATACTTCCAGTCGCTGCTGCTTCGACAATCGTCGAGAACGTGCATCCCGCGCCGCGTCGTTATGAGCATTTTCAACGTTCTTATGGCCCTCGGTACTCATACATCACCTCCATTTCTCGAACTCTCCCGTAACGTTCTCTACAAATGCGCTGTTGATAACTCCTGATGATAAGTTGCTCTACCACTAGGTGTATCATGTGGCATCCGTTGATTCAACTTTCGGATCAGTGTCACCGGTGACTGTATATTGTCGATTTGGAGGCGAGGTTCCATCACCATCGCAGTCCAAGTAACGAAATGTTGCGGCGATTCACTTCGAATTCTCGCCGGAAATACAATCACAGAGAACTTCTCCTTTCTCCTTATGCGCTCGTACACGCTCTGTATGTGGCATTTCCGACTGACAGTTTTTTGAAATATCGTGGCGCCTCTTCAAGTTGTAGCTCGGAAAGGCTTGCCCGCATTCAATGGGTGTCGGCCCGTTTGACATAGCCCTCTGACATCATCCAGTCATGGTACATGTATCACTGACACCTGATTCCCACATTCAGGTCTCCGGTACGCTCCGTGACGACTCAAATTTCTGCTTACTTTCACCTTTCTCGAGACCTGAATCACACGCCATAATATCTCTCCTCTTCGTGACATTGTTCCCGAGTGACTGCTTTGCCTGCTTTAAACAGCATGAAATCGTTAGGCAGGATGGCTTGTAATGCCGCGACCGAGTACGCGAGATCGCGTTCTGGTATACCACCTGTAACGCCAGCTCGCCACGCGTACGCGATAGCTCCATGTGGCGGGCTCTTTCCACATAGGGTGCTTCCTTGATGAGCGGGGTGAACAATCTCTTCTTTTCTCGACTCGCACCTGCAGCCAGTACCGGGAACTGCGATCACGATCACGAACAAGTGCATGGACATGCCAATCTCCAAGGTGCAGCTACGGCTAGCAACGGGAGGCGATCCAGCGACGTCGAAGATGGGCGTGACTGTGATACGGCTGCGTCCGGCTTTTACGTCAAGATCCTTTGATATACTACCCTTGGTGAACAGCTGGGGTTCGTTGCATCCCCAGGTCGTCACGGAGCTTGTCGCAGCCCAGCACCAGCCAATCAGCCATCTCGCATTTATGTATGACGGCAATGCACTTCTTCAAGTTGTCGGGCCCCAGGTTGGGCAGGTCGTGCGTGTCTTCCAAATTCGCTCCGCTCATGTATTAAGAGGGATGGGCAATGGGGTCGAAGGCGGGTGGTTGAACAGGGGTAGGAAGGAAAGAAGGAATGCTGGCGCTGGTTGGGTTACAAATCTGTTACTGCCACAGATGGTGTCCTCGCCCAGCACACCGTCGGGTCGCTTCGTCACATCGCTGAATTTGAGGGATGGCTCATGTTTGGCGCCTCCGAGGATGTGTTATGGATCCCGTCCTCATCCCCTGTTGCATCTGGAGACCAACCGAAACTTACATCATCCAAGTTCGGATTCCGATATGGTGGAGGTGATGGAGGGTTGATCCGAAGAATACCATGGGGGGACATGGTAGCCAAGGACGGAGAAGGACGTGTACCGCTCGAGTTTGACGAACAGGATGAGAACTTTGGGCAGGGTATGGTTATGAAGGAGAGAGGGGTGGGGTGGAGAGGATTTGTGGCGTGGGTGGCGTGAGGAGGATAGGGTGGTGGTGAACGAAGCGCTCCGGAGGTTTGACGATATGCCTGGGATTATGGACGAGGACCAGATGCCTGGATATGTCTACAGGTATGGGTACAGGTGAGGATGATCAATGATAGTCTTTCAACTCTTGGTTCCGGACCTAGGGCAGTTGTGCATTGACTCTCAAAGTTTTGGTTGTTCCAGCAGAGAAAGGGTAATTGCTAGGACTTCTATACAATAGATATTAGCTGGTCAAGATACTTGACTTACAACACCTTGTGAGCATGTTCAAGTTGACCATGACCAGTGTTGGCATTCGTACTGAACAATTGAACAAGTTCAAAGAAGCTCATGCACATTCATATTGCTGATCAAACAAATGTCCTGATGTACATTTTTCCATTCATCCCATTGTTTCATATAAGCATTATGTCAAGCTGACTCAAGCACATTGATATTACACTAAGACTTCAGATCTATTAGGCTGCTGGCCTATAAACAGGAAACAGCTAGGAGTATATTAAAAATGGGGTCCAAGAAAATGATTGAAAGACATACAAAACTTGTGCTTCAAGAGAAACTCAAGATAGTCACTTTGAGCATAGGATGTGTATGGAAGGGGAAATGTTTCCCTTAGAGCACCATCCAAGCTGTCCAATCTGGAGGATGCTTGACTCAAAGCAGCATCCAGAGTGACATCAGTGGTAAGGTATAGAGTTGCAGCACATTCCAGAATCAAGAGTATGGCTAGGATTGATTGAGCCAAAGACTGAAAGCAGCATTATCAACCTTACCACTGGCAAGAAACATGTGATGTGTGAAATCAGGATCATGTGCAACTTCCTAATCATTCAAATGCTTGTATAAGCACCTACAAGAAATATGATGACTAAAATAGTACCTTGCCAAGCAATAAATTGAGTGAGGAAACTGTGGACTCCTGTTGGACAAATTTAATAATAACTTGAACAATGAACATGTTTAACCAATTATTTGTTGATATTACTAACAAACTAAAGAAAGGAAATAGTAATAAATCAATGATGTTTGGAGATTGAAATCACAGAATATCACTTACATACTGAAGAAGAAATAGTAGATAATATCTTCAAATGGCAAAAATGAATAGAACTCACCAGCTGATAAACAAAAATAGTACAAAGTCCATGAGGCAAGAATGACAGGAATAATAGAATCTTACTCACTCTCTAATGAATAGAAATGATATAGGATCCATGAGTCCTGGGATGACAGGGATAGTAGGAATGGCAGGATATCACTCACTCTCTAGAGAAAAGAAATAACATAGTCTATAAATCCTAGAATCATACACATGATGGGACATCACTCACTCCCTAAAGCATAGAAATGGCACAGAATCCATAAGTTATATAATCATAGGCATAGCAGGACATTACTCACCCCCTAAAGCATAGAAATGGCACAGAATCTATAAGTCATATAATCACAAGCATGGCAGGACATTACTCACTTCCTAAAGCATTGAATTGGCAGAGCCCATAAGTCATAAAATCACAGACATCACTCACATTCTAAAGAAAAGAAAAGGTAGAGTCCATGAGTTCTGGAATCACAGATATGGTAGAACATCACTCACAAACTGAAGAAAATAAATGGCATAGAGTTCATAAGTCCTAGAATCACAGGCATGGCAGAACATCACTCACTCCCTAAAGCATAGAAATGGCAGAATCCATGAGTTCTGGAATCATAGGCATGATAGGACATCACTCACCCCCTAAAGCATAGAAATGGCACAGTGTCCATAAGTCCTGGAATCACAGGCATGACAGAATATCACTCACTCCCTAAGGTACAGAAATGGCAGAGTCTATGAGTTCTGGAATCACAGATATAGCAGGACATCACTCACTCCCTAAAGCATGGAATTGGCACAGAGTCCATGAGTTCTAGAACCACAGGCATGGCATGACACACTCACTCCCTAAGGCATAAAAATGGCACAGAGTTCATGAGTCCTGAAATCACAGACAATTGCATGACATCACTCACTCCCTAAAGCATAAAAATGGTACAGTGTCCATAAGTCTTAGAATCACAGGCATGGCAGGATATCACTCACAAACTGAGGAAAAGAAATAGCAAAGTCCATAAGTCCTGGAATCACTGGTATGGTAGGACATTACTCACAAACTGAAGAAAATAAATGACACAGAGTCCATAAGTTCTAGAATCATAGGTATGGCAGGATATCACTCACTCCCTAAAGCATAGAAATGAGTCACAGAATCACAGGCATGGCAGGATATCACTCACATACTGAAGAAAGCAAATACCACAAAGTCCATGAGTCCTGGGATCACAGATATGGCAGAGCATCACTCACTCCCTAAAGCATAGAAATGGCAGAGTCTATAAGTCCTTGAATCACAGATATGGCAGGATATCACTCACTCCCTAAAGCATGGAATTGGCAGAGTCCATGAGTCATATAATCACAGACATGGTATGACACACTCACTCCCTAAAGCATAGAAATGGCACAGTGTCCATAAGTCCTGGAACCACAGGCATAGCAAAGATATGACTTACAAACTGAAGAAAGGAAATAATGCAGAGTGCATAAGTTCTGGAATCACAGGCATAGCAGACATCACTCACTTTCTGAAGAAAAGAAAAGACATAGAGTCTAGAAGTTCTAGAATCACAGGCATAACAGGATATCACTCACTCTCTGGAGAAAATAAATGACACAGAGTCCATAAGTCCTAGAATCATAGGGCAGAACATCACTCACTCCCTAAAGCATAGAAATGACAGAGTCCATGAGTTCTGGAATTACAAGCATGGCAGAACATCACTCACTCCCTAAAGTATAGAATTGGCAGAGCCCATGAGTCCTAGATTCAGACATGGCAGGACATCACTCACTCCCTAGAATTAGCAGTCCATAAGTCCTAGAATCACAGACATGGCAAGATATCACTCACTCTCTGAAGAAAAGAAATAATGCAGAGTCCATAAGTTCTGAAATCACAAGCATGGCAGGATATCACTCACTTTCTGAAGAAAAGAAATGACACAGAGTCCATAAATCCTGGAATCACAGGCATGGCAGAACATCACTCACTCTCTGGAAAAAATGAATGACACAGAGTCTATAAGTTCCAGAATCACAGACATAGGAGGACATCACTCACTTTCTAAAGCACAGAAATGGCACAGATTCTGTAAGTCCTGGAATCACAAGCATGAAAAGACATCACTTACCAGCTAGATCACAGAGTTTATGAGTCCTAGAATCACACACATAGCAGAATACCACTCACTTCCTGAAATAATAGTAATGATAGAGTTCATAAGTGCTTGAATCACAGGCATGGCAGGACATCACTCACTGTCTAAAGAGTACACATGGTATAGAGTCCATAGGATCACAGGAATGGCAGGATATTACTCACTTCCTGAATATGAGAAATGCCATACATAAGCAATAGAATTCCTTAGATCATATGGCATTACTCACATTCTGCAAAACCAATCATTAGAGTTTATAAATATTGAAACAACAAATCCCATTCATTCACTCACCAGCTGCAATAAATAAAATCCACAATATACAATCAATTAAACAAGGAACTGTTGTAACTTGTTTTTACTATACTCACAACCTAGAGATACACAATGTGAAAAATCAGAACTAATATAAGCAGTTCTATATAATATCACCCACCTCCTAGTTAACAGTGATAGGAATGTTCCTTGAATCAGAAAATCAATGTAATCATTTTATAGCACTTACTGACTGCAAGGCATGTTGTATATCAGTCAGTCTATATGAACCACATCAAAATACTCACAGCCTAGTTCAAGGAATCACATAGGATTCATGAGCAATGAAATTGCAATAGTATGATACTACCCACTTTCTGTATCACAATGATTGCTGTATTAAAATTGAGTCCACGATGCAAGTATCCTCTTACTCACTGGCTGGATTTCATAGATGAATTATGCATTAGCATATAACAAAGACACTGTCAAGTTCAGGTTTTTAGCTATATATTCACAACCTACCTGCCACTGATAGATCCTATCAGCCCTCACTATCATCATCATGAACTCTACATACATACCCATAAGTGTGGAAAGTAGCTTGTGCATGATTGAAGCAGAGTCATTCTATCATCATCAAGCCTCACCCTACATGTAACCTGTGAGTGTTGTGTCCATTGCTTGATCTTCACTTACTTCTGCACTGCCATCTTCACACTCATCTCAAGATTTCTCCTTTGAACAGCAAGTAACATCAGTGTTACCACCTCAGGATTCAAGGCTGCTGCTGTTTCTGTGATCAATGCACTACAGGGTTCACCAACCTTGTGCATTCCTACAGGACACAGTCAAGAAATTGAATTAGGGAAACATAATAGTGAGGCTTACTTTGCAGCCTGACATGTCTTGGTGAACTGTGCTTGATCACACTCAGGTACTGCTCCTGAAAGATTTTCTCTGCTTCATCATTCACATCCTTTACACAAACATTCCTCGCAGATCTGGAAAGCAACTTGATCTTGACATCACGCTTGAACTGGTCACACTTGGTGAACACCGCAATCACAGGTACTGTATACCCTGAACTGAGCTTAACTCGTATGAAACATGACACCCGTACATACCATTCTTGTCCGGGCAGATAACATCAAAAAACTTCATGTCGAGAATAGGCCGATCATTCTCCATCGGAATACAATACCTGAATGTTTTCTAGCTTGCATGTCTGACGAAAAACATGACAAACCAAATTGCATGCAGTCTATCCTGCAATCGAGGTGCAGTCGCCCTGCTGCGCACGAACTCTTGCACAATTTGTAGTTCACCTTCATGGCCGGCCTCGAATCCGCACGAATCATGAAAAACATAACCATCATGTTTTGCGAACACAAGCTCATCCTCGATGTTGTGGTCGCCGCGCTTCAAGTTGTTGCGGGATAATCACATGATTGATCTCGCAC
Source organism: Hemileccinum impolitum (assembly GCA_003316335.1). Classification (NCBI taxonomy): domain Eukaryota; kingdom Fungi; phylum Basidiomycota; class Agaricomycetes; order Boletales; family Boletaceae; genus Hemileccinum; species Hemileccinum impolitum. The sequence goes on from QFEQ01000210.1 coordinate 130,892, forward strand.
AGGCTGAAGACTTACCTCGGTAGTAGGATCGAGATGAATCTGATAGAACAATAAAGCGTCAAGGCTCGGTACTAGATAATTTCAAGTACAGACCTCTTCACGGCGACCCCCGCTCACTCTGTATATCTTCGGACTTTCCGTCGTCTCACAGACTCTTTGCAGAATGGACGTCTTCCCTGCATTCGCACGACCGACGATGAGGACCCGAAACTTGATGTCCGGGATACGAAAATGCAATGGCTCCTGGTTCATGGATGCCGTTGACGAAAGGTTCGATGCTGAGATGAACAAACGGATAGAAGACACTGTGCCACAGGCCCTGGACGGGAATGGGGGAACGCACCAGCACTGTCGCAGGTCTCAATTCGTTCTCCGACTCGGATTGTCCCAAGGATCGATAAGGCGGCCACATGTCTTTTAAAATTGGTGAAACTATGGAAAGCCTAACACACATGCTCACACCGGCGGCCCGGGGTGCTTCTTTTGCGGCCGATTTGTCTATCCCCACGATCGCAATGGTGATGACTTCGCCTCAACTTCCACAGACCCCTCCTTGTGCGTAACCTTTCAAAATAGCACTCCCAAGAACACCTTCTGCACCTCCTGCACGATGCGTATTCCGTCCATAGTAACCAATAGAATCCCCCGAGGCTGACTGGCAGGTTCACACCCCAGTCGACATGGGATTCGATGCCTCAGGGTCACGCGCTCGTTGTGGACTGCTCTTGCCAGGTGTACAGTATACCTATCCGGAACTCCGAGTTGGACGCCCAGCTCAGAGTAAACGGAGCCTCAATGCGACATTGCGTTCCGATGGTTCGTGAGCGACTTCTCCAAGTGGTAGTACATACCACAGACCGGAGCAGGCTTCTTTGCTAGAGTAAAGCTCTACTCAGAAGTTTTTCATCGCCGCGGCGTCTAACTCAAGTGGGACATTTTTCTTAACAGCGAGCAGGCTCATCGTGGACTGAGCTGACGAATGGTCCAAAGGTCCTGATCTACTCAATCATGGCGAGGGCTCAGATTCATGACTTTATTTCTCGCCGTCGTCGGAGGGGGCCAGCCAAGGGGAAGTCAGGAGGAAAACCCGACCGAGCGCGGGCGAGAGGGCCATGGCGACGAGATGCGAGGCACGCAAAGACTAAATAGGCACGACACAGACACGAAGGGGTGGATCGTCGTCGAAGGAGCGGCACAAGATGCGGAGGCAGGGGCTCGCGCCTCTTGAGGCCCTTCGACAACGGAGCCCGAAAACACGCTTCTGCCGGCGTCGGCACGACACTCACGATGATAGGTAAGACAACCTGCTACTACAACTCAATAAGTATACTTTGTATTAACCAGTGGACCCATTTCAAGTTCTGTTCAACTGCCAGTGGCTGAGCTATCCAGCGCCAGGATCGTGCCCATCCCAATTGCAGAGCAAACTAGTGCTGGATGGTACCAAATTCTCTTGTACATCACTTGTATTAACATAAATAGACGTCTATCTCCCATTCGATTCGTGGTCATACCGTACAATGTACGCCATCGAGAATATAGCCACGCAGACAGCATAACTGGCAGTTTTCGTACGGGCATTGAACCGTGTGGTATCTAAGTCCAATATGACGCAAAAAATGATGAGTACCCGAACACAGAACATGGGACATCGTATCGAACATCGGATAACGGACCTTGTATGGCAACTGTACGAGGGATTACTAACTTGAAGCTTCCCCGTCACTGCCGTCTGTCGGTTCTCCTTCAAATTCTATGGCATGCATGATGTCCAAATCATCTAGTTTTATTGTCGTCGTCGTCGTCGTAATCTCGATGCCAGGCTCAACCGCCATCGTTGTCAAGAGCGGATCGTGTCGTACTCTTTTGCGAAGCGGCTGTGAGCCAAAGGTAATTCTGGAGGAGAACTCTTTCGGCGAAAACTTGGCAGTTTCTTCAGAGCCGATGCGGAAGAGGAGCGCAATGACGACACTGAGGTTCGCTACAATCAAGCTCACTGATCCCTGGCAAATCAAACGGACCAAGTCTAGGTTGTGTTGGAATGGTTGCCAAAACTGGGATCATACCTCAACCAAAGCAGCTATGATTTCCTTCAGCCCACCATCGGAAAGGACATAGTACGCATGAACAAGGCTGACAACGGTGGTGATAGCAGACGCCGAAAAGATAGAAAGTATTCGAATCTTTTGAGCCCGGGTAAGTCTGATTTTGTAGACCAGTAGGAATGGGGCTAATATCAAGGTAGTGTCGCTAAGAACATCGGCTAGATAAAACAAGTCAGACGGTTCATCCCGTTTGGATTGCGCACACCAGACATACTGATGATTTGTGTGATAGCGACGTTTCTCCCGAGATCACACTGAGGACGTGATTGTGTTTTCCAGCCAGGTTCTGTTTCACATGTCCAAAAGATTTGCGCGAAAAGGATCATCCATATAACCAAAAATGCCACGAAAACAAACAGTAGTGTTTTGCGCAGCGAGCCAGGGACCGTCATGCGCACGATTGTAAACAGAATGGAAACCCTTGACGCCCTACAGGCAGTCTGAGGTTTTGTATGATTGGAAGACTGTTATGACACGAACCAGACGGTTGCGTAGAAAAGCTGTGCGACGCTAGGAACCGCCTATCGTGAGCGGCGGCGCTATAACCAACTGTTGTCGAAGGAACGCACACGTAATACAATGTAACGTTTGTCGTTGCGGAAAATTGGGCTACTGCAGGATCAGTAACATTCCGGTCTACCAGAAAAAGACAGTATTACCATGATCACGCAGATACAACCAGTCTGTTATCATAAAGCCGATGTTAAATATCATGGCAAACATTGCCCACGCATCATCTAGCCAGAGACGACCTTGGCGTACACGTTCAGACAAACGAAAGGAAGTAATCACTGCCGCAACGATGGGCAGGACTGCATTGATCACTTTAGATTCGTCAGCCCTAGTAGAATCCCAAAAATTATCAAGCTATCTACCCTCAGTTTGTTGGGTTGTTGGTCCACTGGAGGATGACATCTGGACGACGGGGGAAAGGTGGGGAGGGCGCAATCTCCGCAGTGCCTCTCGTGGCATTTTTAAATACCCATCTCTTACTCTTTGAAGGACATGATAAGCCGATGTCATTACTCCGCTGCATCGGCGACTGGCGGTCCAAATGACCGTATCATCGCTTCTCGGGCTGTGCGAATTTCAAGAATGCACTGTATTGCGATTTAGCCACTTCTTTCCCGATTATACATATCAGAGGCTGAGTGGAACTACAGATGTCGGCAACCGCAGAAACCAGGGCTTCAGGGAGAAGATTACCTACCAAGAGAGGTGTAATCTCGTGATTCGTCAGAGCTAAATTCCGGCGGATATAATGGCACCTGCCTTTCCCCTGTGTATCGGGATCCCATGTTCTGACATGTAGCATGATTTGCGACCATAAGGGGACAGCGCCGACTTTGCTTGCCCACTTGCCTGTAAAATTAGTGCACCTCGTATGCCGCGCGATAACCATCGCCAGGGGCTATTGCAGTTGTCGAGGTGTCGTCTCGTAGCATACTATTGTTAATGGAGGGTCGACGTCGAGCATAGCACGTGTCGTGTGCTTCAAGTGGCGCAATAACCGCCACCAGTGCCTATCCCACTGTTCGAAGCGGACGCTGATAGGGTAATAATAGCAGATACAAACGTCGGTCATCGGAGAGTAGCAACTCGCGGCCAGTCCACTCGTTCACCGGCTCTTGTCCACTTGAGTTCGGCGAGGGACAAAATCAACTACGAGCGTTGATCCAATAGTTCGGGGGGTGTAGCAGAGACAGAATATGCGCAAAGCTCGCTGCAGCCACAATAAACGGCCCATTTGGGCATCTCGGATGCTATCCTTCTCCACCTGATCTTGGCGAGGAACTAAGAGTCGACGTATGTTGAGTATAGGGTCCAGTGACCGACGCAAACGGCGTGTGTGGCAAGGACAGGGTTGAACAAAACTCGTGCCCATTGCAGTCGCAACGATCGGCCCATCTGGGCAGGCGTATGCTTCATCGAGGTTTTCCACTGCTTTGGACTGAGTGTATCAGCATAGAGATGAGCTAGAAGGTCGTTGAAAGCACTCCACTGAGCCGGGCCCTAAGGGGTGAAGTCCTGGTGCATCTTGGTCGAGGAGAATCGCTGAAAGCCTTTACTCGATATGGGTGCCCTGGTGAGAAAATCACCAATACATCTCGTAGAAGAAGCATAATAGCCTCGTCAACCACCGTGTCAATGTGTCAAAATGGCTATGGCGTGCGAGTTGTTTTGCGAGGCGATAGGAGAAATGCCCCAATAGCCGCAACACCTCCCAATCTGGGCCGAACAATGAGGTCAGAAAACGAGGGAATGAAGAGCAACGCACGGAAAGATGATTATCGCCGAATCCGGGCCCACCCGTGGCCTATCCTTGTTCAACCCAACAGTCCCACACAGTTCATCTCACCCCATCACCCTCACCGGCAGGGTGTCGGCGCAACGGGATCTGCATCAAACAGGGCAAAAATGATCGACGACAGACCGGTGGCGAGAAACTGGGGAATGCCAATAAACATGTTGTGAATACCCTGTACGCAGGGGATGGGGCGGGGTCAGTCTAGACGCCAACGACCTTGTCAGTCCCATGGCCCGCAGACGCTCCTCGTCCGCCTCGGCAGACCCCAGCTCCGATAAGGACTGGCTCTTGGACACGTCTTCCTCCTCCTCGTCAATACGACCCACAAAAGGCAGCTGCGTTTCCTCTTCCTCTGCACACTGCTCCATATCTTTTCTCGGACGCATCACGCATGTTGCCTGCGTGTCCGCAAGATGGACCGCCGCATCATGCATGATCGTAGCTGCCAATGGGTGGGACAGGTCACAGTAGGGCTATAAAAAACATTGGGGTAAGGATCAAGCACCAAAGATACCACATGACTCCGACGTGCCTATCAATACAGTGAGACCCGAGAGCCGCGAGGAACACGGTCTCCCTGAGCGATTTTGAGAGGTGAGGGACGGAAGGCGTGCCCAGGCAGCGGCGGTCGTGCTAGTCATTGAATTGTCACGGTGGTCTGTCACACGTAGCAACACCAGTCGTAATATGGATACACACGGTTCCATAGCTTGACGACGACTGCGAGCGATAAGATAATGATGGAACGACAGTTGTTCACGTCATGACCGCCCTGTATGATCCGCCGTTGTCAGTGCCCCTTCAACATGATGATCACGCGCGTCCTGATTCATGTTTCACGACGGGTACGAAGTGATCAGTTAAGTGATGGATTAATTACCGCGAGGGGCATCACGGTGGACATCCGAGCCCGCGGGTTTTGTGGTCGTCGATGCGCATCAATCAGATGGAGGTGATCTCGATTGCTTGCTCACGGGTGCGCTCGCGATCAATGACTATAGAATGGCTCAACAGTGAAGTAAAACATAAAACGCACACCCGTTCGTGACTCACGGAAAGGCAGTATGGATGCTTGACATCAAGTTGGGGTCGGTGATCCGCCGCCAGGATGGTTCAAATTTGACTTGTGCGACACACATACCATAACCGCGAGCGGATGGGGTGTAGTTGAGTTGCTATGTTTAATCGCTGGTGGAGGAGCGGAAACCCCCAGCCCAAGTTAAGCGGCCAGTCAAAGATGTGTTGAACATCCTCTGGCGCGAGAGTTCAACCAAACAAACAGTTCCGAAAGGTTACGTTCCGAACAAATGACAGTCTGCAACTCAATATCGGCCCATTCAGACAACTTGCAAAGTCACGGAAGTATGTATAGAGTGACACCGGAAAATGTCGCTAAAGATGTCGTCGACAGGTTACGCTTCGTGACTCCGCAACTTCAATTTCCTCACGTTCACCTTTCTCAAGACCTGAATCCAAATATCACAGTATCTCCTCTTTTCGACAATGGCAACTTTGCGTCATCCGATACTCGGACACCCAGCTCAGAGTCAACGGAGCTGACACGCTTTTGACGCAACGCTGCATTTTAATAAAAGGATCTGATTCGCGAGCGGTTTCTCCGAGTCTGAACAGGCTTCTTTGTCAGTCTTTTGTCGCGTCCAACCTTCGTTGGGTATTATTGGCCACCAAGTGATTCTTCTGGAGAGCGATCAGGCTCATAGTGGTCTTGGCTGACGAATGGAGAGGTCCGGATCTACTCAGTCACGGCGAGGGTTCATATTCGTGACCTTTTTTCTCTCGTCGTCGCGAGCACGATGGAGACAGCCTGGTACTATGATTCAACAACGTACGCCTTGTAGTAACTGGCAGTGGGTCCATTTCAGTTCGACTCGCCGGCTGAGGTATCCGGCATGACCTCACGCCAGGATCGCGCCCATCCCGATTGCAGAACAAACCAACACTCGATGGTACCAAATGCTTTTCGTCGTGGTTTTTGCCATCCTCAGGTACGTTGTCTGCCCATGTGAGCGCGTATTGGGCCACGTTGTTTGATGTGTTTCAAGTCGCCTCCTTACGAGTACCAACATCTGCTTCCCGAGTGCACCCAAACTGCCCATAACGGCTCGAGACCACCAGCTCAGAGAGTTCAGAAGAAGCCTGGACGACTTGGCGTTGGTAACGAATACCGACCTGTTTTGTTAGCGTGCATCACATTATTGGAAGAATGGATGCACCGGTGAATAGAAGGCATCCGACGGCAAAGTTACCAAATTCTCTGGTGCATCACCAAAAACAGATGTCTATATATCCTATCCGATTCCGAGTCATAGTGTACAATGTAAGCCGTTGAGAGTACAGCCAATATACTACGCAGACAGCATGATAGTGTACGCGTAGGGATGAACTGTGTGGTATCTTGTGCGAAAACAAGGATGCAAGAAATGATCTGATGAGTACTACCATCAACACAAGAACATAGGACATCATATCAAACGTCGGATGGCAACTGTACGAGGGCTGACTGAGCTTCCATGTCACTGCCGTCTGTCAGCTCTGCTCCAGATTTCGTGGCATGCATCCCCAAATCATCCAGTTGTATTGTCGTACTCGTACTCGTCTCGATGCCAGACTCAACCATCGTGGTTGTCAAGAGCGGATCGTGTCGCACTCTTTTGCGAAGCGGCTGTGAGCCAAAGGTAATTCTGGAGGTGAGCTCCTTTGGCGAAAACCTGGCAGTTTCCTCGGAGCCAATGCGGAAGAGAAGCGCAACGACGACGCTGAGGTTTGCTACGATCAAGCCCACGGATGCCTGGAGAATCAAAGGATCAAGTCTAGATACATTATGTTGGAATGGTTGATAACACTGAGATCATACCTCAGATACAGCAGCTATAATTATCTTTAGCCCGCCATCAGAAAGGACATAGTACGCATGAACAAGGCTGACAACGGTGGTGATAGCAGACGCCGAAAAGATAGAAAGTATTCGAATCTTTTGAGCCCGGGTAAGCGTGGCTTTGTAGACCAGTCGGAATGGGACTAATATCAAGGTAGTGTCGCTAAGAACATCGGCTAGATAAAACGCATTAGTCGATTCATCCCGTTTGGATTGCGCACACCAGACATACTGATGATTTGTGTGATAGCGACGTTTCTCCCGAGATTGCATTGAGGGCGTGCTTCCGTTTTCCAGCCCGGTTCTGTCTCACATGTCCAAAAGATTTGCGCGAAAAGGATCATCCATATAACCAAAAATGCCACGAAAACGAACAGGAGTGTTTTGCGCAGCGAACCAGGGACCGTCATGCGCACGACCGTGAAGAGAATGGCGATTCTTGACCCCCTACAGCCAGTGTAAGATTGTGCATGATTACAAGACTGCTGTCGTACCAGACGGTTGCATAGAAAAGCTGCGCGATGCTATGAATTACTTGTAGTGAGTGGTTGCGCTATAATCAACTGCCGGAGGAGGATTCGGAACGCACCTGTAATACAACGCCACATTTGTGGCCGCGGAAAATTGGGCTGCTGCAGGATCAGCGAGATTCCGATCTATCATGGAAGACAGCATCACCATAATCACCGAGATACAACCAATCTGTTATCATAAAGCCGATGTTAAATATCATGGCAAACATCGCCCATGCATCATCTAGCCAGAGACGACCTTGGCGCAGACGTTCGAACAAACGAAAGGAGGTAATCACTGCCGCAACAATGGGCAGGACCGCGTTGACCACTTTAAATTCGTCAATTCAAGCGGAATCCCAAAAAATTATCAACACATCTACCCCTGGCTTGTTGGGTTGTTGGTCCACTTGAGGATGACATGGAGGATGGGGGAAAGTGTGGGGAGGGCGCAATCTCCGCAGTAGCATCTCGTGGACTTGGTGCTTTTTGTAGGACTTGGGTAAGCCGATTTCATTCATCAGCTCAGCTCCGGCGTATCACTGGTATCATCGCTTCTCGGGCTGTGGGGCATTTCGGGGATGCATATTGCCGCGATTTGGCCACCTTTTTCCCGATCATATCAGATTCTGAGGTATACTCACGTGATTCGTCCGAAGAACTCGGCGGATATGATAACTCGAGGCGCTTTTGGCCTGTCGTCTTCCTGGTAGACATACGCTGCGAGGTTGTAATCTGAGTCTCTGTTGGATTGTGAATTCTACTGTACG
>QFEQ01000210.1:139507-164788 GCA_003316335.1 Hemileccinum impolitum
ACGCGGGGGGGGGGGGAGCAGGTCAGCCGTACACACACAAGCGAACAAGGAGACGGCCAACTCATGATCAGAGTCGCACCCGCCTGCGCGCTCAGTCCAGGCGTCAACGTCAACGTCACTGTGCGTTTCTCGTCCGCCTCAATTGAGACTTCTTGGCCGCGTGTCCCCCTCCTCTTCCTCGTCAACACGGCCCACAAAGCGCTGCTGCGTTCCCTCTTCCTCTGCATACCGCTCCACATCATCTCGGACGCATCACCCGTGTCGACCGTGTGTCTGCAAGATGGATCGAGGCATCATCCGTGGTCGTAGCTGGGTTCGACGGTATCGCCTCACCGAGCTGTGAAAGAAGACATGGGGGTATGAGTCAAACTCCAAAAACACCACATAACACTCAGCTCTCACCAATGTAACGGCGCCCACTGCCCCATTGCCCCACAAGACCTAAGGATAGCCAAGGTCGCGCCGGCTACACTCGACGTCACGCTATAATTTCAAGGCAGCATGGAAGCTTCGTAAAGGGGATGAGCGAACTTGCCGTTTGAGTTCACAAGATGGGACTGACGATGTCAGGGGGGTAGGGTATTATCATCTCGTCTTCGAACAACTCGACAGCACGTTCCACATTTTGGATACGTTGTTAGATGTCTACCGTGTACGTGCTTCGGTCTCCCTCAGTGGCTCACACCGTCTATTGAGCGCAATTGCCTTTGGTCTCCAGTGTATGGAGCACACTACTCGCCATCCGTGCTAAATGCAAACGTACGAAGGAAAAGGATCGCGGCTAGACTCGGATAAGTCGAGTTTCAAAACCCGTATCGACATCGTAAACAAGGACAGATCTGCCGACGGAGTGCGGCCCTTGCTCCAGTTTTGATATTGATCGGTCTAAAACAGTTGACGAAAACAAGAAACACACTGGCGATGGTATTCGTCCGCCTAAAACTGACATAAATGATGCGCGACACAAACGTAGCGGGCTTTGCCACGTAGTCAACTTAATTAGGACCACCGACAAGGCAGCCCAGCAAATTCGAAAAGGCGTCCAGCGAGTCAAGATCATGATCAGTGCAGCTTGGTCACCACGCCATTGCTCCCAGGACTAACCAGTGCCAATTGAATGGGTACTATCTGAGATCTCGAAGGCGCACATGGATACAGCACTGAGAGAACCGGCGTCGCGTATGTTTTAATCTGTTGTTACTACCAGTAGTAAGCATCATCCTTTGACAGAGTATCATGTGGACAGCTTCATTTCCTGAGCATATAAATGCCAGCCCTTTTCTCTGGCTCCCGCTTCAGCAGTGGATTCAAGTTTTACATTGTTTTGTTCATAGGTACTGGCTAGTAAGTTGATTCGCCTATTCCGTATCAACCTGCTCACAGTGTGCCTTTCGTTAGCCTTTTATTTCTATTTTCCAACCATCATCAGCTCGCCGTTGACGACCTGACAAACGCTGTCATTTATCAACCCCCTTTTTCAACTATACCCACTTCGCGAATTGCAAGATGCGCCTCTGTTTGGCACTCTCCGTAGCACTCATCATGGCTGCTGTTTCCCCGGTGATCTCGATCCCCGTACCTACGCGGCAAGCCTATGAATAAACAAGTTTATTGTTGTTCGCTGATTCCTGACAGTGATATGGTAGTTGGACCCGATGAATGTTCGATACTTGGGGTCTACCAGGTAAGCAACGTTATCTTTTATGTAGATCTTGTGTTCAAGAGAAGCTAAACGATGTGAAGAGGTTGAAAGCAAAGAGGTCCACGCCCCCGCTGCCTGCGTACAAGCCCGTTGCTTCGCAACCACCATCGTATCGGTCTCAGTCTCAGTCTCAGTCTTCCCCTCGGCCTCAGACTCCAACTTCGTTTCTGTCTCTGAGTTCTTCGTCTCCGCCTCTGTCTGAGTCTTCGTCTCAGATTCTGTCTTCGTTTCTGTCTCTGTCTCCATCTTCGTCTCAGCATCATCCTCATTCTCCACCTCTGTCTCTGTCTCAGCCTCCGCCTCTGTCTCTGCCTCCACCTCTGCCTCCGCCCCTGCCTCTGTCTCAGCCTCGGCCACCGCGTTCGCCTCTGCGTTCGCCTCTGCCTCCTCCGCGTTCGTTTCTGCCTCAATCTCAGTCCCGGCCTCTGCCTCATACTCTGTTTCTGTCCCCACCTCCGCCTCCGCCTCCGCCTCCGCCTCAGTCTTCATCTTTGTCTCGGCTTCAGCCTCATACTCGACTTCAGTCTCGGCCTCCGTCTCGGCCTCTGCCTCTGCCTCAGTCTCAGCCTCAGCCTCAGTCTCAGCCTCATACTCCACTTCAGTCTCGGCCTCCGTCTCAGTCTCGGTCTCGGCCTCTGCCTCTGCCTCAGTCTCAGCCTCATACTCCACTTCAGTCTCGGCCTCTGCCTCTGCCTCAGCCTCAGTCTCAGCCTCATACTCCACTTCAGTCTCGGCCTCCACCTCCATCTTCGTCTCAGCTTCTGCCTCATACTCTGCTTCCGCCTCTGTCTCGGCCTTCGTCTCAGTCTCGGCGTCCGCCTGCGTCTCTGCCTCAATCTCTGCCTCCGTCTCAGTCTCGGTCTCGGCCTCTGCCTGTGCCTCCGCTTTCGCCTGAGTCTCAACCCCCGCCGGCTACCTGAAGATGTCCCTGGGCCTCTGTCTCTTATTAGGAGTACCGCGTGCGTGACCTTTTCGGTCGCTGCCCGGGCCCGAGGCTCGCGAGGTAATTGGCATTCCGGCCCTAATTCCGGTCAGCGATCTACTTAACTAGAGTTAAACCTGACTTGATGTAGCAAATAAAGAGACTTTCTACAAATGAAAAATGCAGTGTATGGACGCAACAGGGATTAACCACTATACCGTCGTTTTCGGTTATGGTCGCGGGGTGTTACGGCCGGAGGAGGACTAGTAGCGGCTTGAACCGGGTCATGCTCACCAAGGTCTCAATGATGATTGTATATGTACTACCAGAATGGAATGTTTAATGTGCTCGTACTACAGCCTGCCATGCTACTGTGAAGGTCCATCTCCCGAGCTGATCTCGCGAATTCTTGCCAGTCTTGAAAACCTTCCGTCTACTCTGCGAGTCTTTGCCTCTCAAAGATCTCAACCACCAAATGCGCTTATATTTTCTGCGAACGAGCTGGAAAGTCCTCTGCTACTACTCACATAGCGGTTGAGTGTTATAAACAGAAACCGAATGAGAACATTATATCACCTCGGTCCAATACCTCCGCCTTGCTCATACTTGGCTGCAATGGATTTTGCCCATGAAAGTAACCGTCTGACTGGTGAGCACATCAAATCGTTGGTCTCAATGCAGAAATAAAAACAATGATATTCCTTCGTTGACCTGAGATGGTGTATAGGATTTAAGAATGCTGGTACTTACGCTGCGCATGGACCACAACCAAGATGTACGGACCACAGCAACCTTGCCCCTTCCTGACCGATATCGAATATTGTCTCAAAACACTTGCGTAGAATCGCACGAACGAGCACTTACAGTGACGAGAGTGGAGTGCCCATTGGAATTTGCAACGATTGGCAGATGGTCCCAATGCTCTTTGGACATACGAAAGGCCACTGGTCGACGGAGCACCGTTGTTTTCATGACCGTCTAAGATTTTTCATGGACTTTTCAATTTCTATGGCAAGACCTCGGGCAATAGGAACTGACACGGGATGCTCGATTGTCAGGCAAACGACCTAGCTATGACCGCCCATCGTTGACAAAAATGGAACTACATAGCAGCGTGAGTACACCCAAATAAATGAATGAAAACATATCCGAAAGGCAAGCATCTAGCAGAGCCTGGAGATTGTGGGATGTTCAATCCTTGCTGCTGCAATGCGGGTTGAGTTGGAGTCACAATGATTGGGACCAAACACCACAAGAGCTTTCTTCAAGAAGAAAAAGGGTACTCCCTGTTGGATGATGTCCCAGTATCTCAGCTTGTGTGTACCGAGCAGTTGCGAGGTCGCTGAAAGCCTTCACCCGGTATAGATGCCCTGGTGGGCGAATCACTAGTACGTCTGGTGGGAACACAATAACCTCGTCAACCTTGTATGAGTGCGTCAAATGACTGTGACGTGCGAGTTGCTTTGCGAGGCGATAAACGCCGCCATAGTCGCAACACCTTCGAATCTGGGCCAAAAAATGAGGACAGGAAACGAGGGAGCGAGGAGCAATGCACTGAAAAATAATGACAACCGAATCCGCGACCTATGCTCGTTCAGCCCAGTGCGGTTACTGTCTTACGCCATCAGCCTTGCCAACGTGGTTTTTATGCACATCAAATAGGGCGATGACAAACTGGAGAAACAGCAGTAGGGGATCGACGAGAGGGGGACGATGGCAATACAACGACACGAGCTCACTCGCACACTTTCCCAGGGTTCTGTTATCTTCCGTGACACATTGTTGATGCGGGCTGTGTGAATGACGTTGTGACACAACTTGAAATATAGTGCATAGTTGGTAGTCAAGTCATACCGACACGGGCATGGCCAGCAAAGGCGTCCACCGGCGAGCCAGCTGTCAGCATCAGAATCATGCAGCTTGGTCACCGCGCTGTTGCTTGCCACCAATCAGTAACCAGGATTGAAAGGTATTATCTGAGATCTCGAAGGCGCACGTGGATACAGCAAGAGAATCGGTGTCACGTATGTTTTAATCTGTTGTTACTACCAGTAGTAAGCATCATCGATGCATCATCCTTTGACAGAGTACCATATGGACAGCTCCATTTCCTGAGCATATATATGGCAGCCCTCTTCTCTGGCTCCCGTTTCAGCAGTGGATTCAAGTTTTGTTCGCAGGTACTGGCTAGTAAGTTGATTCCGAGTCACCTATTCCGTATCAACCTGCTCACAGTGTGCCTTTCGTTAGCCCTTTATTTCTATTCTCCAACTATCATCAGCTCGCCGTTGACGGCCTGACAAACGCTGTCATTTATCAACCCCCTTTGTCAACTATACCCCACATCGCGATTTGCAAGATGCGCCTCTGTTTGGCACTCTCCGTAGCACTCATCATGGCTGCTGTTTCTCCGGTGATCTCGATCCCCGTACCTATGCGGCAAGCCTATAAATAAACAAGTTTTATCGTTGTTCGCTGATCTCCTGACAGTGATATGGTAGGGTCGAAAGTAAAGAGGTCCGAGTCCAAGCTGCCTCTGCCACCGTTTCCGCCTCCATCTCCGCCTCCATATCAGCATCCATCTCCTGCTCCTGCTCCTGCTCCTGCTCCTGCTCCTGCTCCATCTCCTCAATTTTATGAGTTTTCAACTCCGCCAGGGACTCCGCCGCCTTCGTACCTGGGCTTGGGTACTAGGCCTCCGCCATATTCAGCTACACGCAGTCTGCTGGGCCGTGTGGGTGACTTTGTCGGTTCAGTCGCCGCCCGGCTCCGAGGCTCGCGAGGTAATCGGCGTTCTGGCCCTAATCGATCTACTTAGCTAGAGTTGAATGTGAAAATAAAGAGACATCTCATTTCCCAAATGAGACATACTGTATATGGGTGCAACCAGGGTTAGCAACTACCGCCGTTTTCCGTTATGGTTGCGGGGTGTTACGGCCGGAGGACTCGGAGTAGTAGCGGCTTGAACCGGGTCACGTTCACTAAGGCCCGATTGTGATTAATATTGTCGGTGTAGCGAGTCCTTCCGCCCTGCTCAGACTTGGCTGCAACGGATTTTGCCCATGAAAGTGACTTTTTGACTTGTAAGCACATCAAATTGTCGGTCTCAATGCAGAAATAAAAATCTGAATCCCTTCGCTGACCCAAGATGGTGTATAGGATTAAAAAAATGCCGGTATGCTGCACATGACCAAGATTGTACGCACCATCATGCCCCGCTCCGTGCCATGACCTTGATGTCTCGTAATACTTGCGTAGAATCGCACAAACGAGCATCGTTATTTTCATGACCGCCTAGAGATCTGTCAAGGATTTTTCAAAATGGCAGAACCTCAGGCAACGAGGGACTGATACAGGATGCTCGGTTGCGAGGTGAACGACCTAGCTATGATAGGCGTCCTGCTCATCGTTGACAAAAATGGAACTACATAGCGATGTGAGTACACCCAAATAAATGAATATTGCCTCTCCGAAACTCGAAGGCGAGCATCTAGCAGAGCTTGGAGATTGTGGGACGTTCAATCCTTGCTGCTGCGATGCAGGTCAAGCCTGAGTCGGAGTCACAGTTATTGGAACCAGACACCACAGGAACTTTTTCCAAGGAGAAAAAAGGTATTCTTGGCGTTCGCAGCACGAGGAGGAAGCACTCATCCCTACTAACGTGTCAGCTTCATCGACCCATTCACTTGGCGCGAACGATGACGCAAACGATGACGCATATCAATCAATGCATACCAGTGCATGGTGGATGATGCTGCATCCTCGACAGATATTCATCAACAATGAGCGAGTTGGGGGAGAGCATGCGCAAAGACGATGATTGGCACGAAAAACCTGCTACGGAAACTTGGAGGCGTGTGGTAAGTGGCTAGAGTTTGTTGAAAATGAGTCAAAATTTGCCAGTGATGTGTGCTACCAGTGCAGTTGGTCGGTTCGGAAAGCAAGAAATGTGGTCACCAATATCTGTCATTTACATGGCATCTCGCATGCCACATGTTTCAAAGATCCATCCTCCTGAGCTGCATGTGCTGCATGTAGCAGATGTATGCTGCGAAATTGCGCAAAGCTATTGACCGATCCGACTACTCCGTTAGATGATGTCCCAGTATCTCGGCCAAGAACAATGACTTCCTGGAGGTCCTGCACTCCCATAGATTGTACCGAGTGTACATGTGAGCTGCGAGATCGCTGGATGGCTTTGCCGGTGGACAAATCACTAATACGTCTCATGGAAGCATAATAACATCGTCAACCATTGTATGAATGCGTCAAATGATTATGACGTGCGAGTTGCTTTGCGAGGCGATAGGCAAGGATAAATGCCACCATAGCTGCAACACCTCCCAATCTTGGCCAAACAATGAGGACAGGAAACGAGGGAGCGAGGAGCGAACGCACCGAAAAACAATAACAATCGAATCTGGGCTGGTCCGCGACTCATCCTCGTTCAACCCAGTCTCGCCATCAGCCTTGTCAGCAGTGTATTTATCTGCATCAAACAGGGCAAAAATGATCGATGACAAACCGGTGACAAGAAACTGGGGAGCGACGATAAATATATTGTGAATACCCTGTACGCGGGGGAGGGGGTCAGTCACACAAACACAATGCACAAACAAGGAAATGACCAACGCACGATAATCACACCCGCCTGCGCACTCAGACCAGATGTCAACGTCCCCGTCACAGTAAAAGGAGCATCGACACCAGCATCGATCGGGC
Organism: Hemileccinum impolitum; assembly: GCA_003316335.1. Taxonomy (NCBI): domain Eukaryota; kingdom Fungi; phylum Basidiomycota; class Agaricomycetes; order Boletales; family Boletaceae; genus Hemileccinum; species Hemileccinum impolitum. The sequence goes on from QFEQ01000210.1 coordinate 146,854, forward strand.
TAGTGCGTACACGTGCGTTTCTCAGTCCCATAAGCCGCAGATGCTCCTCGTCCGCCTCGACAGACTTCTTGGGCATGTCCCCCTCCTCTTCCTCGTCAACCGGGCCCGCAAACAGCAGCTGCGTTGCCTCTTCCTCTGCATACCGCTCCACATCATCTCTCAGACGCATCACGCATGTTGACCGTGTGTCTGCAAGATGGATCAAGGCATCATCTGTGATTGTAGCTGGATTTGACAGTATCGCCTCGCCGAGCTATAAGGAAAACATTGATTGGGGTATCAGCCAAGCTCCAAAAACACCACATGGCTCCAACTAGGCACTCACCAACGTAAACGGCGCCCACTGTCCCATTGCCCCACAAAACCCAAGGATAGACATGATCAAGGTCGCACCGGCTACACTCGACGTCACACTAGTTTTGTGATATATAATGATAGTAATAATAATAATAAAGATATTAGTTGTCAAGAGATCGCCTCCTGATATGAACAGCACTACAAGGCAACACAAAAGACGTACAACGTGGCAGCCATACACAGCGCAAACACCAAATGCGACAGTGCCCACAAACTGGCCAAATGCATCCGAACAGGTTCGAACCAACTCTTGGGCCTCACAATTGGACTCGGGGCATGTGCCGCACGTTGTGGGATGACGAAAAGGGGCATGATGATGTTGGCGGCGAGGGACACAAGTGCGCTATAAAACATGGCGCGTGTCCCGAGTCGCGTGGATTCGGCATCCAGCGCGATTGCAGCGTCTTGTGTTTCAGGAATTGGCATCGACTTTTTGTGGAGGTCGCCAATGTACACCGTGGTATAGAATAGTACCGGGAACCATCCCAGCGATGAACTGACAACTATTAGGTTTAGAAATGATTGACACGTTTAACGCACAAGAATTGGATCCAACACTGCAGATACAGGTCACCGCATATTCAAACCGAGAAAGACGAGAACACACGATCTGGCGAATGACACTGGGCAACCTCACAAGTGTCTCCCACAGCTGCTTCAACTCCTGCCCAAGCCCCTTGGGAGCGCTTCTGCTGAGAAGGTGAGCAGAGTGGACGCAACAGAAGCGGGGGAGAAGGTATCGTACGACGAGTTGAGCAAGACGCGCTCCTTGACATGAAAACAGACCCACGCTTGGGTCGCGAATAAAAGAAGCGCCGTAATGACAGAAAGGACCTCCAACTGTACTCTCCCAAAGAATGGGAAAAGACGCGGGAGGTCAAGGTTGCCTCTGTGATGGGGATCGGGGACGATGAGGACGAGGATTCGGCAGCCAAGCACAACACAAGCTTACACAAAGAATCCGATAACACTTCCAACAGCAAGCATGCGCGCTGCCCAGGCGTTGCCTACAGGTTGTTTGGTAGTGGGTATGGTGTCCACGAGGAGTGCACGATCGAGAGCTTGAACTAGACACGGGGGGTAAGCTCGATAGTACTTGGTGTTCGCGACACTGACCAGCGTTGATACAAAAGTCGATGCAGTAGATGGCAAGAATGGCCAGCCAGATGGTAAGGCTGTCATTCTGCTGCATGTGAGTCGAGCGCGTGGAAGGGGACAGTGACTCACCGAGGGCGAGTTGAGCGTGGTGAAGATGGTTGCAAACGGTCTCGTGAACCCAAAGAGAAGGGTCGCAAATACACACAACGCGGCGGAGACGATGATAAACGGACGCCGCCTTCCGAACCGGGATCTGGAGTTGTCAGCGAGGATGCCTGGTGTTCTCGCGGTCAGAGAGCGGTCGACGCACGAAGGCGGTGCGACGTGCCTATCACAGGCTGCACGATGAGACCCGAGAGTGGGCCCGCTAGGAACACGATAGCCATAAGCGATTTTGAGAGGCCAAGGGAGAGCAAGTATGGGGAAGCTGTCATAGCATTAGTTGTTGTTTCGGGGCGAATGGGAGGGCCCTTGCCGTAGGACATTTCGACCGACCACAACATTTGTACGCCAAAAAGGCCGACAGTGAGGGATGGAAGGCGTGTCCAAGCTGGACCAACAACGCGGGCGACACCAGCCCAGCGGCGGTCGCGGTCATCTTCAGCGTCGTCGGGGAACACTGCAGAAAATCCAGTCATTGAACAAAGTCAGAATTGTCACAGTCCGTCACACCCAGCGCAACCCAACACTGCCTAATAATTATCGTAATGTCGTACACGGTTCTATACAGAGGCAGCGACTGCGAGCGATGGACAGTAAGATATCCAAGTTGATATTCGCCTGCGTATTTTGTGGCCGTTGGCCCATTCGTGATGTGATGCATGTTGGCATCCTAGGTACCTGTTCACATTCAGGGGGTTATCTCGGCTCCTGCTCGCGGGTGCGCTCGTGACAATGACTTGATAGTAAAGTAAACATAAAACACGCACGCGCATAGCTGCGTCCGTTCGTGACGGTAAGGTTGTATGGGAGCTTTGTGGTGGTGGGCGCCAGGATCACTTCCCAGCGGTTTCCCTTGTGCAACGACCATACATAACTACAGCCACGAGCGGGCGACGTGTACCTGAGTTGCGGTGTGAGAATGTTTAATGGAGACGGTAGAGGCGGAAACCCTGAAGGCATTACCTCCAGCGCAAAGTGATCCTCCGAAAACAAGCTGGGACCGACAGCTGGTGGCCCCTGGTGACGCCTTTACAATCAAAGGCATCCCATACCGCCAGACGTACCTTATTCTCGATTTAAATGACCCCGGCTGGGTTCGACCTCTTCATCCAAGTCTGCAGCAAACGGTAAACGAACACTGGCAGGATGAGCACGTTCCGGCTCTGAGACACTGCGTTCAAATCGACGACATATACGAACTCGGCCATCGCCCCTCGTGTCTTCTCCGTTTGTTGGGCTGATCACTGTTACGACGTACGATATAGCCCGTGATTGCCAGAGGACAGCACCGATGAAGCTGTTTTCCAACCCGAGCCCTCCTGTAAAATCAGTGAAAATCTTTTGTTGCTCCGACTCGCTGTCGGTGTCCAGAGGCTCCAATCGCACCTTCAAGTCGCACAACAATCACCGCCGGGGGCCGTGGCATCAAATCGTCAAGAGCCTGAGAGTCGACTCCATCGACCACATCACACGGGGCTTCAAAGCTTCAAGCTTCAATCCGAAATAACTGCACTACAATAACTTGAATTGCTGCCAGTGCATATCACACTCGTCGAGGTGTCAATGGTTGCCAAACAGATGACGATCACTTACACTCGAGTTCCATGAGCCTGAGGAACGTCGAGCATAGGGTCCAGTAACTTGCTACTATACTAGAAGATATGTGGTTGAAGCAAGGGTCGAAGGCTTGAATTTCGGGCAACTCGTGTGCCATCATCGAGCCCCAACAACTTGTTGCCAAGTGGAGTTATAGGGTGACCCGGGCAATCGTCGCTAAAGATGTTGTTGAACCATCTACTAGTCCTGATGCACTAGCACTCACATTCAGGTCTGAGTCTCCAGGTACGCTTCGTGACTCCGTAACCTCAATTTCTTCACCTTCACCTTTCTCGACACCTGAATCAAATATCACAATATCATTTCGATGTTGTTTCCCAATGGCAACTTTGCGTCATCCGATGCTCGGACGCCCAGCTCAGATTAAACGGAGCTGGCACTTTCGATGCGACATTGCATTTTGACGAAAGGATCTGATTCGCGAGCGGTTTGTCCGAGCACTATTACAAACTGAACAGGTTTCTTTGCTAGGATTTCACTCTATTCAACAGTCTTTCGTCGCGTCCAACCTTCGTTGGATATTTGCCATCAAGTGAAGCATTCTTCTCGACAGTAATCATGTTCATCGTGGTCTTGCCTCATGAGTGGAAATATACAGACTCAACCAAAGGCTTTTTTGGGTCCTTCAAAGCCTCACGGCTAACAGCCGTCACAGAGCTTTCTTCAGATCACCATTCCGGATTGCACAAATTTAAAACAGGAGATAGCGCAGATAGCGGTTACACAGCGAGGAACAATACAAAACGATACCACAAAAGAGAGGATAAAACTAAGCACCGATATGTACGTAGAGAATGCGTTGATCGAATGGTATATCCACCGTCCTCATCGTCTTCCACAGCGCATACGCTGCACGGGTATGATCCAAACGCCCTGACTCATCTATCATGCGCGTATAGAACATAGACGTGATCTTGACCGTCTCAGCATCATCTACCGCCCACATCGTCCCGATCACAGAACGAAACCCAGCAAACTGCATCGCAGACGCGAGATGAATCACCTCATCCGGACTCTCTTCGTCTCCGACGGTCGTATGGCAAGCGGACAGGTAGGCAAATTTGGGATCCTTCAGGTCGCATTGGATGATGTGCTGGATTGTAAAATATCCATCGTGGAGAGCGAACGCTGACTTGAAAGGTTGTTTTTCGTTCGGGATCCCGTGACAAGCGAGGTGTACCCATTGGTTCTTCCTCAGCTCCTGCGTGACCCTGGATATACATGATTCTTGCCCTTCGATTGACGTGAATATTGTGTGACCATCGACCTGCTGACCAACGCCGGCCAGTTCCGCACTGACAGAGAGGAGTTTATTTTCTCCGCTAGCTTGGGCTTGACCGATACAAAGAAAGCGATTTTGTTCCACTACTAGACCCGGTGGATGATGCTGTCGGGCACGAATAAGCGCACTCGGAGTGGGGGTATATGAAGAGATGTAGAAGTCAGCGAAAGTGTGTTGACCCCTCCTATACGGACCAGCGGCATGGAGGGGGAGAAGAGAGAACTCAGCGGTGGGGCACCACCAGATGCGAGTTTGAGGTGGATATATAGTGTGAAGGAATTCGGCGACAGGGGAAACGACTTCGTCCCAGAGTTCCCGCAAGATCTCGCTAAGGTCTTTTGCCACGATCGATTTCTTTGCACGCACGGTCAATTTACCAAGCCTCGACGACAGGTCCCGCACATCATCTTTTGTAATCGACAATGGAATGTGGACAGGATCCTTATCGGCAAAAACGATAAGAACATCGCAACTATACTTGCTTGCGTTGACGATGATGATGGGTCCGCCACTGGCTGCATGTTGGAGGTCGGAGAAGAGTAACGGAAGAAGGAAACGTGAGTGACCAGGCAACTTGCGGATATTGGACACCACATTTTGTAATCTCAAGTTGAGACGCCACACTCGATCATGTTGGTCGGCGCCAGGTAAATCAAGAGCATTACGAATGAGCGAGGTCAGACGCATAAACTCATCTGCCAATGTTTTTCCTGCCGGGCCAGATGCAACGACGTCATCGAGTGGGGAATGGAGACGGGTAAGCTGGCTCCAAAAGACACCCCGACCTTGCTCAAGCAACTCGACCGCTGTGGTAGGAGATTGGCTGCGAAGGCAAGCTGAAAATGCATCAACTGCGAGCGACTCCGAGAGATCCTTGAAGACAGTAAGATGCTGAGGTAATGATGGCAGGGCAGCGAGATGGTGAACAAGCAATTGCAGGGCTGTTTCGTAAGCGAGACGTGTGGTGTGGTGGTGAAAATCTTCGGCTGCATTGGCCCATGCTTTTGCAGCAGACAGACTATATGACGACGCTGCTTGCGCCACATGTGAAAGCTCAGAGTAGAGACGAAATATTTCTTCTTGATCCTCTGCCACATGAAACTGTGCGAAGAAGATGCCAGTGGGAAGGCAATTAGTATAATTTTCTGAATATCCTGACTGCAATTCCCCTACCTGCTTGTACCGAGAGGAGAGATGTTTCGCAAGAATTTGCAAAGACAATGGCCGATCAGGGTACCCTAATGGGCGAAGCACCAATGCCTCCCGATCGAGGCGAATGGCCTCATCCAGATCCTGCATCTCACGAAGCTTGTTGTATCGAGTGAAGAATGCAAGTGCGAGATTGTTCAAGTAAGATGACCGATTTGCGTGCCTTGGTGGGTGAAGCACCAATACCTCCCGACCAATGCGAATGGCCTCGTTCAGATCCTCTGCCCTGCCAAGCTTGTTGTATCGAGAAAAGAGGTAAATTGCAAGGTTGTTCAAGGAAAGTGGTCGATTAGGGTGCCCTGGTGGACGAAGCACCAATGCATCTTGATCGAGGCGAATGGCCTCGTTCAGGTCCTCTGTTCCACCAAGTGTTTTGTACCGAGTGTGTAGATGATGTGCAAGGTTGTTCAATGACGTCGACCGATCTGGGTGTCCTGGTGGGTGAAGGATCAATGCATCTCGATCGAGGTAAATAGCCTCGTTCAGGTCCTCTGCTCCACCAAACTTGTTGTATCGAGTTTGTAGAAAAAGTGCAAGGTTGTTCAATGACGCCGACCGATCTGGGTGTCCTGGTGGGCGAAGGACCAATGCCTCTCGATTAAGGCGAATGGCGTCACCCAAGTCCTCTGCTCTACCAAACTTGTTGTACCGAGTGTACAGACAATTTGCAAGGTTGTTCAGTGACATCGACAGATCTGGGTGCCCTGGTGGACGAAGGGCTAATGCCTCTTGATGCAGGCGAATAGCCTCGTTGAGGTCATCCACATCGCCAAGTTACTCGTACCGACACCAGAGATAAGCTGCAAGGTTGTTGAAAGATAATGATTGAAGCGAGTGACCCGGTGGGCAAAGTGTGAGCGCTTCTTGACCAAGGACGATCGCTTCATTGATGTTCTCTACTCCCCCGAGATGCTCGTACCTAGTCCAAATATGCCATGAAAGCGCAACCAAACAGTTAGGTCGTTTGGGGTGACCAGGAGTACAAATATCCAATGCTTCACGATTAAGTATGATCGCCTGATCGATATAGCGAATCTCGCTGCACCGCCGAAACTCATCGGAAAGGGGACATGTCTGTGAAAGTAGCTGTTCAACTGGTAGGTGCATCATTCGTTGCTCTCGACGCGGGTGAAAGTAATAATACCTTTGGAGTCCATCGAGTCTGACCAAACTTGTTACAAGATGGCGGTTTGGGAGGTAGTGGGAAATAGGCAACGATCGCACGGACCACATCATGCCGTCGCAATGAACTATTCTTACTCTTCAAGTTCGCAGACTTCCTGCTTGTGATGGAATATTTATGGGATTGCATGGACGCACAAACGAGTGATATACGCGGCGAACCCTGCAACGAATTCCAGACAGTCCACGTATTTCATTCTGTCTCGGGACGCACTAAAGGTAGTTCTTCTCACAGCGGTCAAATTTGAATGCATTCGTTGTTATCATCATGGGGCCATTCCAGAAATATGTTTGCAAAAGTGGTAGGATCTCAAGATATACGACAAACATGTTGCTCACTGAAACAAACTATATTGTAGCGTGAGCGCACGGAAGAAACCGAATGAGAACGTCACCTGAAACAGCTGCATCGCTCGATTGTGAGGCAAACGAACTAGCTGCACATCGTTGATGAACTTGGAACTATGTAGCGACGTGAGTGCGCGCAGATAAATGAATGAAAACATCATGCCGAAAGACGAGCAGAGCCCGGAAATTGTGGGACGTTCAACCCCTCGTCAGTCATACACACACAAGCCCAAACAAGGAGACGGGCAACGCATGATCACTTGCGCACTCAGTTCTGGGCATCACAACGTCAACGTCAACGTCACTTAGCCCCATGACCCGCAAACGTTCCTCATCTGCGACAGACTTCTTGGGCGTGTCTTCCTCGTCAACATGGCCCCAATGTCGTCTGGGTTCATAAGAAGGCACTGATGATGTCAAGGGTAGAGTGTTATCATCTCGTCTTCGAACGACTCGACAACGCGTTTCACATTTTGGAGATGTCTACCGTGTACGTGCTTTGGTCCCCCTCGGTGGTTGACACCGTCTGTTGAGCGTAATTGCCTTTGATCTCCAGCGTACGGAGCACACTACTCGCCATCCGTGCTGAACGCAAATGTACGAAGGAAGAGGATTGTGGCTAGGCTCGGATAGGTCGAGTTTCAAAACCCGTATCGACGTTGTAAACAGGGTAAGATCTGCCGACGGAGTGCGGCCCTTACTCTAGTTTTGATATTGATCTGTCTAAGAGAGTCGGTGAGAACAAGAGCCCCACTGCAGATGGCGTTCATCAATGACGTGCGACACAAACGTAGTAGGCTCTGCCACGCTGTCAATTTCATTAAAACTACCGACACGGCGAGGCCAACAACTCGAAACCCTGAAAACCACCCAGTCAGGATCATGATTCCTACAGCTTGGTCACCACGCCGTTGCTCCCAGGACCACCAATCAGTAACCAGTAATTCAGGGAAATTATCTGAGATCCCGAAGGTGCACGAAAAGTGATGTATCGTGTTACCATGTCGATGACACCAAGAGAGCTACTAGTTGACAGAGTTTCAGCCCCATACGCATGTACGGCCTCATTTCCTGAGCATATAAATGCCAGCCTTTTTCTCTGGCTCCCGCCTCAGCAGGTTTTACATTGTTCTTCACAGGTACTGGCTAGTAAGTTGTTGATTCACCTATTCCATATCGGCCTGCTCATAATGTACTTTTTGTCAGCCTTTCATTTCTATTCTCCAACTACTACCAGCTCGCCGTTGACGGCTTCACTCACTTACCAACTACCTTTGTCAACTATACCCACTTCGCGAATTGCAATATGCGCCTCTGTTTGGCACCCGTAACACTCATCATGGCTGCTGTTGCCCCGGTCATGTCCATCCCCATACCCACGTGGCAAGCCCATAATAAATGAGTTTATCATTGTTCGCTGATGTCCTGGCAGTGATATGGCAACTGGGCCCAATAAATGGGATTCAGGATCAATACAGGTAAGCAACGTTATTTGTTGTGCAGATCTTGGATTCAAGAAAAGCTAAACGACTCTGAAGAAGTCCAAAGCGAAGAGGTTCACGCCGTCTCAGCCTCCACCATCTCACCTTCAGCTTCAGCTTCCGCCTCCGCCTCCGCCTCCGCCTCCACCTCCGCATCTGCCTCCGCATCTGCCTATGTTGCCACCGCCACTGCCTCCGGTTCCGCACCTGACAGGTGGTAGAAGCTCACATTGACACCGTGATCTTTTGAGGCGGAGTTCAAAAGAATGAGCTGGTAGGAAGATCATCAGTGGGTTATGGACAAACAACGATCGCACGGATCACATCGTGCTATGGTAATGAACTATTGTTACTCTTCAGACCTTCCAACTTGCGAAGGAATGTTTATGGGATTGCATGGATGCCCAAACGGGTGATATACGTGGCAAACCCTGCAACAAATTCTAGACAGTCCATGCGTCTCCCGGCACTAATGGGAGCAGTGGTCAATTTCAAGATAACGGGAAGTGTGGCAGAAACGACCTAATATGGTCAATATGTGCTCATTGTCAGGAGACAAACTAGAGCGCACGGAAGAAACCGAATGAGAACACTATACCACGTACCTGAAAAAGCTGCACACCGTTGACGAACATGAACTACATAGCAACGTGAGTACGCGCAAATGAATGAATAAAAACATACCGAAAGATGAGCATCTAGCACTGGAGCCTGGAAATTGTGGCATGCGATAAGGTCGAGTCGGAGACAATGATTGGGACCAGACACCACAAGAACTTTGTTCAAGGAGAAAAAAAGGTCTTGGCGTACCAAGGTCCATCCTGCCGAGTTGCATGTAGGTGGACACATGCTGCAAGGTTGTACAACGCCAAGGAGACGGCCAACGCTCGACAATCACACTCGCCCGCTCAGTCTAGGCGTCAACGTCAACATCACTGTGCGGCGTTTCTCAGCCCCATGACCCGCAAACGTTCCCCATCCGCCTCGACTCGACAGATTCTTGGCCGCATATCCCCTCTTCTTCCTCGTCAACATGGCGGATGAGTGACCCAAGAAGGGACTGATGATATCAGGGGTAGGGTATTATCATCTCGTCTTGGAACGACTCAACAGTGCGTTTCATATTTTGGATATATGTATTGTTAGATGTCCACCGTGTACGTGCTTCGGTCTCCCTCAGTGGGTGGGGTGGAGGTATTTCCTTGTGTTGTGAAGTGAAATTGACCATCATAGGCTCTCACCGTCTGTTGAGCGCAATTGCCTTTGATCTCCAGCGTATGGAGCACACTACTCGCCATTCGTGCTGAACGCAAACGTACGAAGGAAAGGATTGTGGTTAGACTCGGACAGGTCGAGTTTCAAAACCCATGTCGACGTTGTAAACAAGGTCAGATCTGCCGGTGGAGTGCGGCCCATGCGCTATTTTTGATATTGGTCGGTTTAAGACAGTCGATGAAACAAGAGACCCTCTGGCGATGGTATTCGTCCGCCTAAAACTGACATAAATGATGCACGACGCAAACGTAGTGGGCTTTGCCACGTAGTCAACTTCATTAAGACTACCGACACGGCGAGGCCAACAACTTGAAACCCTGAAAATCACCCAGTCAAGATTATGATTGGTGCAGCTTGGTCACCACGCCGTTGCTCCCAGGACTACCAATCAGTAGCCAGTGATTCAGGGATATTACCTGAGATCCCGAAGGTGCACGAAAAGCGATGTATCGTGTTACCATATCGATGACAGCAAGAGAACTGGTGCCAACTACTAGTTGACAGAGTTTCGGCCCCATACGCGTGTACAGCCTCAATTCCCGAGCGTATAAATTCCAGCCTTTTTCTCTGGCTCCCGCTTTAGCAGATTTAACATCGTTCTGTTCACAGGTACTGGCTAGTAAGTTGTTGATTCACCTATTCCACATCGGCCTGCTCACAGTGTACTTTTTGTCAGCCTTTTATTTCTATTTTCCAACTACCACCAGCTCACCGTTGACGGCCAGACAAACGTTTTCACTTATCAACCCCCTTTGTCAACTATACCCACTTCGCGAATTGCAAGATGCGCCTCTGTTTGGCACTCTCCGTAACACTCATCATGACCGCTGTTGCCCCGGTCCTGTCCATCCCCGCACCTGCGCGGCAAGTCCATAAATAAACAAGTTTATCGTTGTTGTTCGCTGATCTCCTGACAGCGTTATGGATCCAGAGTCGACACCCGCGGTCTACCAGGTAACCAACGTGTAGATCCTGGATTGGAGAGAAGCTAAACAATCTGAAGGGGTCGGCCCCGACCACGCCGTCTCGGCTTCAGCGTCGGATTTCAACAACCGAGCATCCGCATCATGTGCTGCCGCATTTTCCACCTGTACCTGGGCTTATACCTCCACCTCCACCTGCACTTGCACTTGCACTTGCACCTGCGCCGCCGCCGCCTCCATGAATCTCCACCTCCGTATCATACACCTTGATCTTTGGGGCCGCAGTTTGAATTGATGAACTGGGAGGAAGATGGTCACATCGTGCTGCCGCAATAAACCATTCTTACTCTTCGCAGAATTCCCTCTGGCGAATGAGTGCTTACGGGAAATATTGCATGGATGCCCAAACGAGTGATATACGTGGCAAACCCTGCAACGATTTTAGACAGTCTGCGTCTTGCGGCATTAAAGGGAGTTCTTCTCGCAGTGGTCCATTTCAAGATAACGGGAGTGTGGCAGAAACGGCCTAATATGTTGCTCATTGTCGAGGGGAAACAAACCAACTTATTCAAGATGGTGTATAAGTAGGTTACTGTAAATGCTACATAGTGTGCTGCGCATGGACCGTGACCAAGATTGCGTGCCCCGCTCTGTGCCACAACTTGAACCTTGCCCCTTCCCGACCGATATCGAATAATGCTCGCGTAGAATTGGCACATGAACGAGCGCTTAGAAGAATGATGTGTGCATTGTACTTTGCAGTCGGTCCCGATGCTTTAGTCAAAAGATGCTTTCGAAATGGCACTGACTTCTCGCGTGAGAATGATTCATCCCACATCACGGGAATCACAAAAATCTTAGAGCCTGTTCGAGAGACCTGTTAGGTTGGCTATTAGATCGGCTGTATCGTGGTTAGTGCCGGCTAGAGCCATGCCGTGTCTGTGGATCGAACCCAGCATTCAGCTCCGTCTGTATTTGATTGAGGATTCAGTGAGGAAAGTCACTGGATGAGCAGCCCCCTCCCTCCTTGGCTGCCATGGTGCTTGTGCTACGATCAGAGCAGTGACTTCGCCTCATTCAGTATATGTCATTACTCCTCAATATCATCATCTGTGCTACTATTGGTATTATCTCTCAGTCTGCTACCCATCAGCCCTGCAAGGACCTGGAACCCTATCACACATCCATCCTATCTGGCGAAGGATGGGTACTTGAGCTGTTGACTGGCCATCCTGACCGCATCCGGAATGAACTCAGTATATCTACTGAACTCTTCAAAGAACTTATCGCGATCCTCACTGATCATGGCCATACAAAGTCAAGGTTTGTCTTGTTAGAAGAGCAACTTGCGATATTCCTATATATTTGCATTACCGGTTTGCCTGTGGTGCATGTTGGAGAGTATTTCCAACGTTCCAATGGTACCATTTCATGGTGAGTACTACTTGTTTCGAATTGATAGAAACTGACAACATCACTGGCTACTTCTGCAAGATGGTCCTGATATTCTCTGTGCCACTGATCTACACTATGCTTGTTAAGCCACCCAGCATTGACCCTCTCTCTCTCAAGATATGACATAACCACAAACTCTACCCCTACTTCAAGGATGCCATTGGAGCTGTAGATGGTACTCACATTCCCATCAGCCCCCCAGCATGCGACACCTCTGCCTACCGAAACTGCAAAGGGTTCCTTTCACAGAATTGTCTCTTTGTGTGTGACTTTGACCTCTGTTTCATGTATGTGCTTACCAGATGGGAGGGATCTGCATCAGACTCCCACATATTTGGTGATGTGTGCTCATGCAACCTGGAAATTCCCAAGGGCTAATACCTTCTTGGTGACCTTGGGTTCCCTTCCAAACCATGTCTTCTTGTCCCTTATTGAGGGGTATGTTATCACTTGGCTGAGTGGGGAAGGGCAAACGTGTGGTGAGTAACACTTCACTTTTGAGTGCTCAATTGACAAAGTACAGCCCTACCAATCAGCAAGAGCTCTTTAATCTGCAACACACATCAGCATGCAATACAGCTGAGTGCACTTTTGGTGTACTTAAGAACTGATTTCGAATCCTTCTTCTTCCAACTTGCTACCTCCTTGAGATCCAAGTGCACATTCCTGTGGCTCTTTGTGCACTTCATTACCTTGCATCATCCAATTGAGACACCTGACAATGACAACAGTGACAACGACAATCTGAGCAATGGAGATGATGATGAAAGTGATGGAGACAATGTCAAGGATGATGGTGGAGCTGGGAACTTATATGATCAGATTGTAAATGTTATGTGGAATGATTATCTTGAATTGCGGTGTGCTCAGGGATGCAGGATAAACAATGGCATTGATGACAATTTGGACATTGACATATAATTGCTACATAGTAACAATATATATATCCTAATACATGTGATGGGAAAGGTACATAAAGTCAGCCAATGATCTACTGAAATGCCGACATGTTAGTGTATGGGTAATTATTAAAAACATTGTATGAGTTCAAAGAATTCATCTCCAACATCCTGCTGGCGTGTTCTGCAGTAATGGGAGGCATAAAGTACCTCCCACCATTGAAAGTGGGTGCCATGCCAGTGGTGTCTGAAGTGGTGTCAGAGAGAAGAGAGATGGAGGGTTTTACAGGAGCACCAAGTATTGGGTTATTGATGTGGGTAGGTGGGTTGATGGCAGATTAGTTGTCAAAAAGGATAGATAGACTGACAGCGAGTGAGTTGTCAAAGACAATGGGCAAGTCAACCATAGATGTTGGAGGAGGGAAGGGGGAGGAAGATACCATTGAGAGGGGGGAAAAAGATGACGAGGCGGATTGTACAATGTTTGATGTAGCTTTTGATGTCACTTGGCACCGCTTTATCTGGTACCACCTCAGCGCCACATGGTGGCACAGCTTGGCATCCTTTGTTTGAGAATACATCCAACAAAACATTTGATTCTTCATGAATTCCAAAAAGAGGTCAGCATGGATGCTAGGATCAATGTTGTCAAGATGCAAATCACTATCAAGGTAAGACAAGGCAACCACCTGGTACGGCAGAGCCTCAGCCTGACTCAGAGGGTCTAATGTTGACTTGGTGGAGGTTGAAGATGGGGCAAACACTGACTGCAGGCTAACCATACAGTCCATTACTTGGTTGAGCACACCAGTCATCATTGTCATGGCAGCAGTGTTTGCCATGGTTGACTTGGCATTGGTAACCTTCATACATTTATGGGATAAGATGATAGAAGAAGTCTTGTTAGGCATTTTCACTCGACCACTGACTTTTGGGATCTTGTTGATTGTAGATATTGTCATGTGAGTGGAGGGTGAGTGAGGGTGAGCAAGAGACATGTCTGAAAAAAAAGATTGATTGCCAGCATCTGAGCTGGCAGAATGCGTGAGTGTGGGTGATGTGACATGATTCAACTGGGCAATGGTTGACACAGCCTCACTTGCTGCAGCAATCCTGGTCAGAGGGTTGGGTGAGGTGACACCTCTACCGAGCTTGAGCAATCAAGTGAGACCTAGTTCATTGTCCTGCACAGCGCTCCCAAGGAGCACATGGCTGTTGTAGGATCTGCCTTCATCCATTAAGGAGTCTTTATCTGATTCATCATATACAGAACTTGAGTGACTTGTGAGTGACACAGTCAGCTCTGCATCATGTCATGATCCTGATGTGTATGACCCTAGACCCTGAGCACCACCAGATGTCCCAGCACAAATCTCCCTTGTTTTTGTGTAAAACGGTCATCCTGTGTTGTGGAAACATGCTAACTCCTTGCCCTGGATTGAAATAAGTATCACAATGTTGGATTGGGTATGGGGTACATACATTCAGCATTGCAATGTATTGATCCCAATTGATGACTTCCTCTGCTGAGGAATTCTTGATATTTGCACTGTAAGTCTTGCTCCAGCATCCACATCCAGAACTGTTGTTCCACGTTGCTATTGCCTTGTAGGTTGGTTTGAGCTATGCGAATACATTTATCAGTTACTGCACTCCAGCTCTACAGAGACATACCTGATTGAACTTATTTTGAAGAGATGAACCTGCCCTGCCAGTTTTGAGTTGCTTGGCCACTTGATTAAACATAGAGAGAGTGAAACTGCAGGCCTGTCTCATCTTTGCCTTTTGTTCAAGGAGAAGGTCCAGCATTCTATGGACTTCATCCTCAGACCAGTTGTGCCAACTTCACTTGGGTAATACTTCTTGATGCATCATTTGCTGCACCTTGATACCACACAGAACGACAAAGGAGGAAAAGCCAAGAAAGATGTTGTGCAAAGTCTGTATATTGTGTATTGGATAATGGTGGTCTGAAGACATGCTGGAACTATGGGTGCAAGTACATTATGTCAGGTGGAAAGTGAATCTTTGAGACTCCGCTGTGTTGGTTATGTAAAGGGCTCAGGTCTCCATGAATGGTAAGGCAGTCAATGTTCCTCAATCAAATACAGATAGAGCTGAATGCTGGGTTTGATCTGCAGACACAGTATGGCTCTAGCCAGCACTAACCACAATGCAGCTGATCTAATAGCTGACCTAACAGATCTCTCAAACAGGCTCTTACATGATCATATAAACCCCTGTGAAGATGTCAAATATCTAAAACTTGTACAATACATTATATGATCATATAACACTAGGCTTTCAAGCCATTAAGGAGAATATGTGTCAACCATGACAGGTTTTGCATATCAGTTACAGTCTGATCCAATTGAGCAACATTTATCAGTGTTATACTTCTTGCTATCTTGACATAACCATGTGAGGTTCACAATTCATATAATCAAATATAAGCCTAGGTCATCTGACCAAGATAGTCAAGATGTATAGAGATTCCCTAGTGAGGTTGATGTTAGCAAGAAGGTAAGAGGCACATCTTATTATGTAGGCCATGCTATCTTCTAAATATTAGCCTGGATAGCCTCGATGAGATTTCTAACAAAGGCATTCCACTCCAATAAAACCTTCTAACTACTGAAAAGAATATCAAAGTTGCTCAGACAAGGAAAGATTGAGGTAGTTAGCAAGAAGCCTAGGGGTACATCTTGTTAAACAAACCGTGCTATCTTCTAAATACCAGCCTTGATGGTCTCGACAAGATTTCTGTAGAAGGCATTTGCCTCTGATAAATCCGGCTAATTACTGAAAAAAATGATGAAGTTACTCAATCCAAGCAAGATTAAGGTAGTTGACCATACACTCAACAAATTTGTCTTTTTACCAGTGGAGTATTGTCTGTTTGTTTTAGCAAGAGCTAACTACAAATTCAGGTCTTTGGACATGACTCAGAAATTACATCAGATTGCAGATCTCCTCCACCTCCCTGCATTGTGCAGCTACTCCTATGCTGCCCTATTGTTACAGTACCGGCTCGTACATCGCTATCTCTATCAGTTACCGGACTAACATTCTTTTATTGTATCGTTTACCTTAGCGGATATGGGCACACACTAGACTCTGCCCCTATCCTTACCCTTGTCCCTGATTGGATCTTCCCACGGTTATCTCCGTTGATCGGGATGATCTAGATCTCTGCCACGATCCGATCTACGATAAGGTTCGGCGTACACCTTCTCTTCCATTCCATTCCCATGCACGTGTACGCCTCACCCTCAGTTAATCTCTGCTTTACCTCGCCGTAGCCATGCTTCCTACCACACCACATGTTATCCACATGGACTACACCCTTTAGGTAGTACCCTCTACCCTAGTCACTCGTAACATAGTCACTGTCACTACCATAGTCTCTATATAAGCCCTAGAGACTACAATGGAGGATTCCCATCCTTTCATTGCAGTCTTTGGGGGATCACCCTTCGTTCTAAAGGCACTAGCCCGCCTACGTATAAGTGGCTCCGCTCTCACCTTCGCTTGATCGCCCCTCTGCTGAGTCCCTCAGGCATTGATGACGCCTCTCGTATCTCGCAACTGTCACAATCTCAGTATAGGCATTGGCCATCCTGCCAAGAGTCAGGATAGCGCCATGTTCTAGTCTTCCGTCCTGGATGCCTATAACACCTATTACTTGGTGCTGCTTGTGGCAATGTGTAGTCAGTATGGCACCTACTTATCCCTGCTTGCACCACTGTGTTTTCAGTATGGCACCTCTTGAATGAGACCACAATGGAAGCTCTTTCTGTTGTGGGACTGCAACAGTAATGAGTTCAACCAGGAACACAGAGATGAGGAGGCGGTGAGACGAAGTGTCAACATCGACGAGAACGATGAGGAAGAGGTTGAATATGGGCACTGCAACAGAGACGATTCGATACAACATATAGTGGCCCCTTTGCAGAGGGCTAGGCTGGCAAGATGAAGAGGAGCAGTATCACTGAGTTGCAGGCACCAGAAGAGGTGGGTGGAACGAAGTGAATAGGACTAAGGTAGGAGGGAATTACAGAGAAGGTTTATATACGATGAGTGACTACCTTAGGGCCAGTGTCTGAGTTCGAATTAGCTTTAGGGTAGGTAAAGATAAGAGACGAAGAATGTTCTGGAACAAAAGAAGAGAGACGGAGATGAACGTGTGAAAAGATAAGGAAACACGAGGTATGATGTCATTGATGACATCATAAGTCTGGCCTCGAGTCATGTGAATGTTCCCGTGGTCATGTGCACTTGGTCATGTGACTTTGGAAGTAGAAATCAACTAAGTAAACATTGCTCAGTGATGCAAGCATATGAGCGAAAGGTAAAAAGTGAAAATAGAGTGTACGCATGCCCGAACTATAACACTACCCCCCATTCGCCAGATTCGAGGTCTAGCTGTGAGTCTGCGAATTCGGTATAGGAGGGTCCAAAGGGAGAGAACAAGGAGAGGAAATGCGTGTCGGAAATGCCCCGAATAGGGTGCAGAGCGGAGGGATGAGAACGATGAAAGTCATTGATAGCGTCTTGCGTGTGTTGTAAATTAGTGGCCGGTTCCCAGGTGTGATCCACCTTGTCCCATCCTTTTCAGTGGATGAGGTATTGTAACTTTCCTTGAGA
>QFEQ01001560.1:2391-15070 GCA_003316335.1 Hemileccinum impolitum
CAAGGAAGATGTTGTTTATGCTTCCCTTGCCAGAACTTATGAAAAGGGAAAATGATGCACTGCTTCAGAAGGTGAAAACAAACACCATCTTCAAGGATCTGTTTGATTCTGGCAAGTACTTAGACGTTCCTGTTCCTGCTTCTTGGTGTCCTCATTTTTCTTCCTTTGAATACTTGTATAATTTTGATTTAGGAAACTGACAATTCCGAACTTTCTTCAAGATTAATGCCTGGTGTGATCCAGAGATTATAGAATTACCTTTTGTAAACTGCTACAAAAGAGAACTGTTACTCTCAAAAGGATTAATGTCAGATGTTACGATTCCAAATCCACATTATCAACCATCTCTGTATCTAGAAATCTTCTTAGATCTAGATTTACCATTACCTTATCAGTACGAGATCAAACCTACTCTTACTCCTCCTTGGATGAAGAATGATAGTATTCTTTTCTGGGCACACCAAAAGCAGAGACTAAACCATAAACAGAGATGTCTACAGGCTTGGCTATCTTCAAAACAAAAATCTTCTTCAACTGGGACTACTAGGACAACAACTTCTGGGACACAAACTGGTTTCACTTCTTTTAATCTTTTATCTTATCTTTACAAAGATATGATTGTTGACGATTTTGCAGACATACTTCATCTAATCTAAATGGCTACTCTTACTCCTTCCGAATTCAAAACCAATACCACTGTCCTTAATAGGATCCCAACTCTTGTTGGAGTCAGCAACTATTCCATTTGGTCTATTCAGGTTCGGGCTACACTGGAATCCCTCTCAGTTTGGGGTTTCATAGATGGAACCAACACCTACACTGGTACTGTTATAGACATCCGGGACAGAAGACTAGAACATGGCGCTATCCTGACTCTTGGCAGGATGGCCAATGCCTATACTGAGGTTGCGACGGTTGCGAGGGTACGAGAGGCGTCGTCAATGCCTGAGGACTCAGCAATGGGGCGATCGAATGGAAGTGAGAGCGGAGCCACTTATACGTAGGCGGGCTAGAGCCTTTAGAAGGAAGGGTGATCCCCCAAGGACCACAATGAAAGGATGGGGATCCTTTATCGTGGTCCCTAGGGCTTATATACAGACTAAGGTAGTGACAGTGTAACTATGTGACGGTGACTAGGGTAGAGGGTACTACCTAATGGGTGTAGTCTATGTGGATAACATGCGGTGTGGTAGGAAGCATGGCTATGGCAAGGCAAAGCGGAGATGAACTAAGGGTGAGGCGTACACGTGCATGGGAATGGAATGGAAGAGAAGGTGTACACCGAACCTTATCGTAGATCGGATCGTGGCAGAGATCCAGATCATCCCGATCAACGGAGATGACCATCGGGAGATCCAATCGGGGACAAGGGTAAGGATAGGGGCAGAGTCTAGTGTGTGCCCATATCCGCTAAGGTAAAAGATATGGTAAAGTAAATGTTAGTCCAGTTAACTGATAGCGATAGTGGAGTACGAGCCGGTACTGTAACAGGTACAGTCGCAGGAGACCAAACCAAATGGATGGTTCTCGATAAGAAAGTCTGTGGAACAATCGCCACTACAATCTCCAACAATCTAATCCTCAATGTATCATTTGACTATGTCAACGTACAAGGAGGACCAACAAACCCCTCAGTCGCTAAAGCGCTCTGGGAGAAAATGCAATCCATGTTTGGATCTAGGGGATTATCTGGGCAGTTTCACTTATTTCATCAATTGCTAAATGTTCCTGTTCATCAAGCTTCAGCTAATGAAGACATCAATAAAATGTTGTCTCTCACCAAACAAATGACAAGTGCAGGACTTGTTCTTCCTGAAATCCTCAGGGTGATAATCTTATTATCTGCCCTTCCCAATTCCTTTTATCAATTCTCTTCCATTATCACTCAAACCACAGATGAAGTTCAATTCACTGTGGATAACATCTCTCGAAAGATACTTTCTGAGATAGATATGTGCAAAACAAGACAACCATTGTGCTCTCACATTTCAGTTGTGGAGACAGAACTAGTATGCTCTTCCTCTAATAGAACTACCATCATTTGACGAGGTCCACCTTGGACTAACAATTGGAAACACCCTCAGGGACCCTCTAATTATGCTAGGAACCATTTTGGAAATTCTGGATCTAACAATTCTGGAAACTCTGGATCTCATTTCCAGAAGAAACCATTCCAGTCTCCTTATCAAAAGGATAAGGAAAGGAAACACGCAGGGTTTGAAAAGCAACAAGCTAAAAAAGGAAAAGGAAAAACCCCTCAAGCTAATGTCATGGAGGGAGATCAAGGTTTCATCCATCAAGTTCAAACTGATGAAATAATAGATGATTTACCTTCTATTTCAGAAGAACACATGGAAGTCCAAATGGATGAATCTCACATTGCTGAGATCTCTACCAAAGCTTGGACTCACTATGATAGCCCTGATGCTGTCTTAAATCCATCTCAATTCAAAGAAATCATTGAAGGAACAAACTTTAATTCTTGGGAAGAACCTACAAATGATCCAGACAATGGTATGGACATTGCTGAATCCAATCATTCCTTTCATGCCCGATCTATCTAAAACAGATGATCTAGTACAACTGTCATTTAGACGAGACAAACTGCTTCCTCAAAAATGAGACAAGAAAGAAAAGAAAAAGGAGAAAATCTCTTTTTCTCTTGGTGGTTTGATTTCAGACAACAGCCATTTTTCTTCATTGGATCATCATTTACCTTCTCCATCTATACCTTATACTCAGTCTCCTGAGTTTAATAGATCTGCACCTTCCTCTATTTATAGGGAAGAGATTTGTTTACCTAGCAAATCACATGAAGGTGTTGTACTGGTACTTAACCAAGATCATTTACCATACAATAGGGGAGAAGATGATCTAAATACCTTCTACAATGAAGAGTCCAATGAATACCTTATCTATTATGTTGAAGCCTTTGCGCTTCAGGGTGATTCTAAGTCTGCATTTAACTAATCCCATTGAATGATCGACAGTGGATGTACTGATCACTTATCACCCTTCTTGGATGACTTTGTCCATTTAGGAGAACAACAATGCACCACTACTGTTGCTAATGGGAATAAGGTTATTATGAAAGGTCCCGGAACCGTTCTCATACATCAAATCAGAGAATCATATTCTCCAGTTTCATTAAAAGAAGTTTGGTTTACTCCTAATGCTTTGCATCGCTTGCTTTCTGTGCCTTCATTAACACACCATGGCTATCACTGTGAGATTACTAAATCTGGATCTAGGATCTGGAATAAGAAAGGATGCTTGGTGATCCAGGCCACTGCCTTATCACCAGCTAACAACCTGCACTGGTTTCAGTCAGAAATGATTACTCCTTTGTCTTCTGTTGTAGCCTCTCTTGTGGATGATAGATCTTATCAAATCTGGCATCAATGCTTTGGCCATACTTCAAAGAATGCCTTGCATCATGCTACTACCCAACTATCTGGTGTTCCAACTATCACTCTTCCTTCTGATAATAGCCCCTGTTGTGGTTGTCAAGTTGGAAAGATGCCAGATAGATCTTTCAGTGTATCTGGAAAGAGGGCCTCTCATCCTCTTGCTCTTGTGCATACTGACCTTGTTGGTCCTATGCCTACTGAGCCTCGCTCTTGTGCTTGGTATATTCTTGCTTTTATAGATGACTTTTCTGGGTATACTTTACTCTCCTTCTTGCAGGCCAAGTTGGACTGTTTGGTTAACTTCAAGAACATGGTTTCTTGGGCTGAGACCTTCACTGGTCACACTCTTGCCTCCATGCATTCGGACTGAGGGGGTGAATTTATGGGTCATAAGTTCCAGATGTTCCTCTCGTCCAGAGGGGTTACTCACCAGACTTCAGTGCCTCATATGCCCCAGCAAAACGGACATGCTGAGAGGTTTAACAGGACCATTCTTGAAAAGACTGAAAGCATGCACCATCATGCCTGCCTTCCTAAAGCATTCTGGCAAGACGCGGTAGAGACTGCTCTTCATCTGTATAACAGACAACCCATCCGTCATCATAATTGGAAGACTCCTATTGAAATATTTAATGGGAAGAAACCAGATGCCTCCTACTTCCAAGTCTTTGGTTGTAGAGCTTATGTCTTCATTCCTCCTGAACAACAGCCAGACAAACTGTCTCCCAAATCAGAGGAAATGACATTTATTGGGTATGAACCTAATACAAAATGTTGGTGTTTTTGGTCAAAGAAAAAGCACCATGTGGTCATTGCTACTAATGCTACCTTTGATGAGAACTTCTTTCCACACTGTTCTGGAAATCAAGAAGATGGACCTGCCCCTATTCCACAGAATGATCAAACAGCTGATTCCGATCAAGAACAATCGGAACAAGTGGATCCACCTGACCATCAGGAACCACAAGAACCAGCTAGGGATGTTTTAATCCCTGTTCCCATTCTGCATCAAGAACCTGGTTATAATGAACCAGAGATGTCACCTTGGCATCCTCCAAGAGATCTTTCTCTGATTAACTTTAATAATAATGATCCTCCATCAACTCCAGAAAATCCACCCTCCTATCATATGGAGTTTACTCCTATGAAACCGGCAACCAGGAGAGATCAACCTGAAATAGGACATCAGAGTGAAATTGATGATCGCCATCAACACAAATGATATCGAGTAACAGACTCCCCACCATCTCCATCAAATGAAGATGAGAATACATGGTTTGTTCAAGCTCTAGTACAACAAAACTGGCTACCACCTCATCATAGAGATGAGAGCATTCCTGAATTTAGGATATGTCCACATCAATATCATCCTACTAGGGAAGAAAGGATAAATCCTTGTCCTCCTGTTGAACAATGTCATTCTAACAGAGTTCCACAACCTCACATTTTGCCAGATAACACCTATGGTGATCGACCACCATTAGAGATTGTGCAAGATTTACAAGGACTAGCACCAATTCAGGAGGAGTCATTGACATCAGTTACTCCTAATACTCCTGATGAACCAATGTATGAAGTATCCACCAATGAACAAGATGATCTTGGTGAGATGTACAGTAATAAATGGATAAAACATCATTTTTCCATTGCTGTTCAAAATGGAGATTGGGAAGTTCCCAAACACTACTGAGATGTGTATAAACTGCCTCAAGATCAAGTTAAAGCTTGGAATGATGCAATGAATGATGAAATTGCATCACTTAAAGATCGGAAAGTATGAGAACTGGTGAATCTTCCTAAAGGAAGAAATCCCATCAAAGGGAGATGGGTATTTGCCATTCATCCTGGTAATCGTGTCAAAGCCCATTTTGTCACTAAAGGGTTTACACAGATCTTTAGAATAGACTATGAAGAAACCTTTTCACCAGTTGCACAGTTTGAAACTGTCCAATTAGTGCTATCCTTAGCTGCTCTCCATGATTAGGAGATCGAGGCACTAGATATCAAAACAGCCTTTCTTTTTGGCAAACTAGATGAAGAAATTTACATGACACAATCAGAAGGTTTCATAGTTAAGGGTCAGGAACATAAAATCTGTCGATTGAAGAAGGCTATCTATGGTCTTAAACAAGCTGCCCTACAATGGAACAAGCTTCTTCATCAAAGCCTTGTTAGCTTCAGCTTCAAGAGATGCACTGCTGATACCGGCATTTATTGCAAATTTATTGGCAAGGACATTATTCTTATTGTTATTTATGTTGATGATGCTCTCTTCATTGGATCAAACAAAAAACAGATCCTCTCTCATAAAAGACAGTTCATGTCTAAATGGGAATCTTGAGATCTAGGCAAAGCCAAAGAATATCTTGGCATGTGCATTACTAGAGATCAAAGAAAATGTACTCTAATCCTTGACCAGAACAAATATGCTGATAAAGTAATCAAGTGATTTAGTCAAGAGAACTGTAAGGAAACATCTGTTCCTCTACCTACTGGATATATTCCAAGACCAAATGAAGAAAAGGAGAATCCATCACTCCAATCCAGATATCAATCTGTTATCAGATCCTTGCTATACATCATGCTTGGAACTAGACCTGACATAGCTTATGCTGTGATCAAAATGTCCCAGTTTTCTTCTAATCCATCAGAAGAACATTTGCAAAAGACAATGCAAATAATTCATTATTTGTCACATTCCTCCACTCTTTGCATCACTTATTCTGCAACTGGAGAAAATAACGGATTGATCACCTATTCAGATACTGATTAGGCAGGAGATGTCGAAACATCCAGATCAACTACTGGATATGCAATGTTTCTGGCAAATGGAATCGTCTCTTGGTTATCCAGAAGACAGAAATGTGTTAGGCTTTCTTCTACAGAAGCTGAATACTGTGGTATGACTGAATGTGCTAAACAAATTCAGTGGATTTGAAATCTCTTTGGAGAGATTAAAATACCATTGGGTCGCATACCAATGTGTGTTGATAATCAAGGAGCTATCTTCCTTGCTTCAAATCCTGCACAAGAAGGTCATACTAAACATGTACACATTCCAGAACATTACATTTGCGAAGCTGTCAAAAACAATGAAGTAGAACTATTTTATGTGTCTACTAATTCACAGTTTGC
The DNA here is from genome assembly GCA_003316335.1 of Hemileccinum impolitum. NCBI lineage: Eukaryota > Fungi > Basidiomycota > Agaricomycetes > Boletales > Boletaceae > Hemileccinum > Hemileccinum impolitum. The sequence goes on from QFEQ01001560.1 coordinate 8,937, forward strand.
AGACATCTTTACAAAGAACCTTGGCAAGATCAAGTTCTTAGAAGGTAGAAAAATGCTTACCCTTACACCTTTCCCATCATGAATGGTGAGGAGGAGTGTTGAGATTTGGTGTTGCAATGAGTCACTCCTTATCCTAATGGATGAGTCATGCTAACTACCAAATGAGTCACACCTAATAGCATTAGGATATCTTATCCTAATGATTGAGTCATGCTCAATCATGTGATCATTTTAGATAAGATTACATCGTGACTAACTATAATTACACCATCCATGATTATCATGTGATGAGAACATCTGATGAAAGATTAGATAAGTATGGTGCAATATCACACCATACAGAGAGCTTTGTGCAATTGGATATTGCACAATCATATCATTCTCTTTCTTCATTATTTCATTGGTTAGAATGATATAGAATACAATAGATTGTTTGTTCATATGATCTCTTTGTTGATTAGATACAAACATCTTGTATTGTATATAAGATTGATCTTTAGGATCAATCTATCTCTCTAACAAGTTATCTTTGATTTGTTCTCTCCTGCTTCAATCTCTCAAATCTTAGCAAGACTCTTTGCCTCTTCTACTTGATTCACTCCATTGTATCATCAATACCAGGTGAGAGTTCCCACCTGAGACTCATTCCTTTGTCCCTTCACATTGGAGTACCATTGTACTTCAATAATCATAACAAACATGTTTAGGGTTAAAACCCAGTATTTTTTGTTCATTCCAAATTATGTTTGGATATGTTCTAAAGGTGTTTTTGTTAGAACCAAAGTGTCAAACCACTGAGCAAAAGGCCTGAGCCAAGCACCAAAGTTGGTACTCAGCTATATGGGCTATGTTCTGCACCTCCAACAGAACTTTATTGCTACAAAGTGATTAACACTCAATCTAAACCATTTTGACATTTCTAACAGTTTTAGGTATGTTCTCAACATAGGCCACTGGTCACCATGTGCCAGACAGAAATGGTTGTCAGCAGGATATTGAATATTGACATGTGGATTGGAGAACTAGTATGGTACAAGATCAGATTCGGACAAATAGTAGTACACAAGAATTACAGGCTATCGTCTCAGGGGTCGGGGAATTGGTGCATGCCTGCACCGCTACCGATTAAGTACATTCATGCACGATGGCTCTGGCATATCGATGCCAGTGATGCTCATGTACCCTTCTTATTGTCACACGCTCGACGGTTTGCTTCGCGCAACCTCTTTCAGGAAGGCCTGGTCACCAGATCATGATCATCTTGTTCCTCCTTCCCCGGAGGAGCGGCGAGTTCTACGCCTGCGCCGGAGCCGCTTGCTGTTGACCCGTCGATGCTGCACGATCTCCCGTTGCATAGCAGTGGGTTGCAACACTCACTGGAACAGTCCTTTGTCGTCGCCCACGTCACTCGGCGATATGGACGGGAAAAGCGTCAAGCGGCCACGACAACCGTCAGTGCCCACTTGTCTGGCGTCGGAAGCAACCATGGAAGAGCCTACTGAACAACCGGTGGGTGGTCCTGTTGCGCCGTCGAGCGGGCTGGCGTTGCTCACGCGACGGTCGAGATCCACGTGAGGTTTCCTGCGACCATGCGGAATTTGAAGCGCGGGATGTTGGTGATGGCGAGGGGGCAGCGAAAGGAAAGGCAAAGGATGACAGGGTGCGTCAGTCTACGGGCTCTGTATAGAGCATGTTGCTGATACGGGGTTTTTAGGTCGTGGGGAGTGTTCGCCTCGTCGCCACGGAACGGTGAGATCTGGGTCGCGTATCAGAAGGCCATCTGTGGCTCGGCTTGCAATGGAGGGCAAATGTGACATCGTCCTTGTCTATACCTCGCAAGAAGACGAAAAGACGTGGGGAATACGATGGGAAGGAGGTCCATGCGAGACGTATGGCCCCTGCGCATGCTTCTGCTCGTCAAAAACCTAGGTCCAAGCGGGGGAAGCCGGGGCCCCCCGTAAAATACCACGTATGGAACGGGCAAATTATGTCTGTCGAATTGGATCCAGAACCGACGCCGACGGTTGAACCTCAAACGCTTACGACGTCACCTGTATCACAGCCTGCTCCTCATGCAGATGAGGCTGGTCAAGATGTGCAGCCACCTGCTTGCCAACCCCGCCGAAAGGAATACGAGGACGAAGAGACGAAGGCACCGTTGTCGTCACCCGCCGGTCGTCGCATTTCGCGCATCCCACGGACTGTCAAGTCACCCGTGAAAGAGGAAATGTGGAACACGATATACCAGGATAGGGGAAGGTGGCCTGAGCTTTCTGGGACGTTTAGTCATTGGGACCTCCGGGTATGGGTTTTTTTTCTGACACCTCGTTTCAAGTGGCATGTCTAAATTCCACGTGCACGTGGCTTCTCTAAACAGATGTTTATGGAAAATGGAGGACTAGCGGGAGCCAATGATGCAATCCTGCTATTCCACATCTTCCTCGTCTTCATAGCTGACCTCTTCCCACTCGTCACCGCCATCGTCGGATGCTGAACGGTTGAATCCCAACCACATCCAAAGTTCTGATGTGTTCCCTGATGTGTTCGAGTAGTGGTATGCCCGGGTTGCCCCGCCGGCAAGTGTGCAACTACGAGAGATGGTAATGCGTCCATTCAAATGACAAGAAGAGTGGTGGTGAAGTGACTCACCGTTTGACAGGTTTCCCGACAATCTCGAGCATCCCTGATCATATCCTGCCATCCAAATTACTATTCTCTCTTGCCCAGTTTAACGGTGGCAGAGCCGTTGTGGCGGGCACGCCTTCGAGGAGAGTTAGCGCATCCAAATAAGTACTACCCCAAGAGCAGCTTCAGGCGCGCAATATGTGTGTGGACGGGCTGCGCGTTGAGCAAGATGGGGGCGTGCGACTATGGATCCGCTGCCCACCCAGTCACGTCTTGAGCGGGAGATGTCCGGAGAGCGTCAACGACCTCGTCTAAACTTTCCTGCGACAAACGCACGCTGGTGATGAGACGATAACCAGCGTCACCCGGGCCTTTCCGTGGTCGTAAACTTGTCCTGCGGCAAGGCGTCAAACTTCTGCTGTCACTTGTGTCGCAGATGCGCCACTGTCCCATCACTCCCTCGCCAGTAGTCGACGCCTTGCCACATAGCCTGGTCGACAGTTGACTAAAACAAGAAACCCATTTGTGATGGTTTACTGATGCACCTGAAACTGACACAAATGATGTGCGACGCACAAATGTAGCAGCAGCACCATTCAAGTTAAGACTAGTACTGACATGGCAGGACCAACAAAATTGGTCAAAGGCAGTGTCAGGACTCAGCATCATGATGATGCAGTTTGGTCACCACACCGTTGCTCTCAGACCACCAATCAGCAACCAGTGATTTCAAGGGTATTATTTGAGATCTCGAAGGTGCACATGGAACGAAAAGCGATGGTGTTACCATCAATCATATCAAGAGAACCTTCTTTTGGCAGAATTTCAGCCTCCTGGACAGCTTCATTTCCTGAGTGCATAAATGCCAGCCCTTTTCGCTGGCTCCCCTTTCAGCAGTGGATTCTACTTCGTTTTACTCACAGGTACTGGCTAGTAAGTTGATATACCTATCCCGTACCGACCTGCTCACAGCGTGCTTTTCATCAGCCTTCGAGTTTCATTCCTATTCTCCAACTACCATCAGCTTGCCGTTGACGGCCTGAAAACGCTTCGATTATCAACCCCCTTTGTCAACTATAACAACTTCGCATCTTGAAGATGCGCCTCTGTTTGCCAGCACTCTCTGTAACGCTTATCATGGCTGCTGTTGCCCCGGTGACGTCCATACCTGTACCTACACAGTAAGTCAATAAGTAAACAAGTGCATCATTGTTTGCTGATATCCTGACAGCGATATAGTAGCTGGGCCCGCTAAATTTGGTTCAGAACCAATACTCCCCCAGGTAAGGAATGTTATCTTTTGTATAGATCTTAGATTCAAGAGAAGCTAAACGATGTGAAGGGTTTTATAGTAAAGAGGTCGGGGCCTCTGCAAAATGGTGGTTTGCGCCATCAGGTTTCCTCGAACCCTGCTGTGTCTAGGTCGTCCAGCGGTCCGCCAAATGGTCCGCAAAATGATCCGCAAAATGGTTTGCACCATCACGCTGACACTCAACCTCCCCCGAGTACTACTACCCTTCCAACTTTGCCATCCAACGGTGCGCCGGGTGCGGGTGTGCATGATATACGTCCTGGACATCGCCCCGCGTCGACAACGACAACGACAACGACAACGACAACGACAACGCCAACGACAACGACAACGACAACGCCAACGACAGACGAGGACAGCCCGCCGTATGATTTGGCTCGCTGGACATATGGCAGCGACAATGGGCGTTCAAGTCCCGGTGGAACTGACAGTGAGCATGGTGCCAGTCACAACCCTCCGGGGTGAACATACGGGCTACCGCCCCACTGACAAATCATGAGCTACAACATTGTCGTGTAGTCTGTCATATTTAGGATTTCGTTAGTCTTCAATGTCAACCCTCACTTTCTCATCCGAACCGATTTTACTTGGGGACCTAGTTACGAAATTCTGACGGCGGCACTTTTCAAGTTTGAATTCGGATCGCTTTGAGATGGATCTATGCCAGTACTACTCTGTACTTATGCACAAACGTATTGTGGACCAGGAAGCCAGGAACAGCTTGTTACGTTTGCATTCATCACCTATATGTGCAGACCAACTAGATTCGCATACAGCGTCGTCCCTTGTTGCGGAGAATGGTTTCCTATTACCCCCTATGACGCTCAGAGAGTCTGCTCAACTTGATAAAATCCATGCACCTCCTTATCCTCTCCCAACCTGACCGAAAATGTGTGATTACCCGAGCCATCATAAAATGTTGCAAAAATTGGGTGGGAAGCGAGACCAGAAAGCATCATCAAAGAGAAAATTTAACATTTTGTCAATGGTCGGTCCGCAGTTGAGGGGATCTATTCTCGCCACGGCCACTGTTGAGGCCGCGTTCAGACATTCCCATTTCGAAATAGCGACACATGCACGTAACTCGATTGAATTTCTTGAGCATTATGCTGTGTATCCGCGACAGGAAGAGTATCAAGTCGAGGTCGCTGGTGATGAAGACGCGTTCATGATGCCTGAGTAGCAAGCTAAGTCAAGCACATGTTCAGACGGCTGCTGGGGAACACCAAACGTTGGGACTGAGCAAGAAATGGAAAAGACTACTGTATTAAGAACGCCATGGCTGCAGTAGCTTTGTCTTCGGCCGGTCTAAGAGGCCAAGCAGAGGCCGAAGCAGGCCGAATTTAACCGATGGGCTTGAGCACGTCACATATCTCTTTCAAGTCGCACAAACACGGCAGCTCTCCGCTGAACAACCAATCGATTTTTCGGTCATCAGGGGTATCACCCGTGAGGCAAACTTGGGTATGGGCTTCAAGAATGGTGTTGATGAATATACGGACTTACGATTGGCGGCCAAGTCTGTCAGAAGCACTAAAGCTTTTGGTTATTCGCACGTGCCGCATGCCAGACAACCGATCCTTTGTGAGACAGCGACTACCTCGTCAAAATTCGCTCACAGTGGGGTTCCAGGTCCACTAAAATACTGATGCAAGTTTCCTTGACTTGCGGCGAAGAGAAAGTTGGCAATCATCAGAATCAGAATGTTGTTTCCTGGCCACAAGGAAACGTGTGGGGTTAGTACCGTGGTCAAGTGGAGTAGAACCACAATGCCATGCCACAATCTCGTATCAGAACGACGACGGACTTCTGATCTTGGAAAGTCCGGGAATGAAGTCTGTAATTACCTCACGACGGACGAGTCTGTCCATGTCACATCATTAGTCATTCACTCAGGAAACAGGCATTTGATGAAAGCACTCACAGACGCGTCTGAATTCAGCCACTGTCGTACCTTTTCGCTACTATGCTCTTGAGAGCGTAGGTCTTTCTCCTTGTTCCGTTTCTCCCATTCCGCAGCCATCGATTGAGGCGTAGTGCCCTTCAGCAACATTGACAGGAGAAGGACATCATCCATGGCTTCCAGTAAACCTGCCGACGCATCTGACGAGAATGTTTTTCTGCCTCTCTGTTTGCCCTTCCAAGGTACCCAATCAGGGGCCATTGGATCATTTGGCTCAGCTTCGACTTCGTCGTC